>KK118901.1:5271-149681 GCA_000611955.2 Stegodyphus mimosarum
GAAATATGAAGTCTAAAATATCTTTTATAATTTTAATATGATTTACAAATTTACATTAAATAAAATAAAAGTTTTTTACAAAGTAATATGGCATTGTCTTAACTTTTACTTTTGTTTTCAAAATTTAATAGGCTTATTTAACATAATTTTAGAATTTTCCTAGAATGGTTTAATTTACATAAGAGTAAAGAAATACACTCACGTTTGTGAAAATTGCAACACCAAGAAGGAATCGTCATAATTGAATGCAATTTAATACACAGTTGAGTGGTAGTGGTACAAATAAATGATTAAATGTTCAAAGCAAACAAACAAGAACAAGAGATCAGAATCAGTATTTTGTGTGGCCACCACGCGCCGCAATAAGTGCTGCTACACGACGTGGCATGGAGTCAAACAAAGTTTGAATGTCTGACTGAGGAAGAGCATTCCATATCGTTTGTACGCGTACCCAAAGTTCGTCTGCAGACGCAACAGGACGAGGATCACGAGCAAGACGCCGACCAATGACATCCCACACATGTTCAATTGGCGACATATCCGGGGAACACGCAGGCCAAGGAAGAAGCTGTACCTGCTGCGCTGCAAAGAAGGATTTAACAATCCGAGCAGTATGAGGGCGGGCATTGTCCTGTTGAAATACAGCGCCTGGCAAGCTTTGAAGGAAGGGAACAGCTTCGGGCTGTAGAACTTCACGGATATACCGGTTGCTGTTCAGATTGCCCACAATTCGTAGCAATTGAGATCGTCTATGATATGCTATGGCGCCCCAGACCATAACTCCGGGTGTTCGTCCACTGTGGCGTTCGATAATGCACTCCGGAAGGTGGCGTTCACCGGCATAGCGTCTGACACGAATGCGGCCATCATGGTACCACAAATTAAAGCGGGATTCGTCAGAAAACACGACATGCTGCCAATCAGCACGCCAGTCTCTATGCTGATTGGCCCATTGTAGCCGCAGGCGGCGATGGTCGTGCGTTAGGGGGATCCTGTATAAAGGAGTCCGTGCGCGCAGTCCACACTGCAGCAGACGTCTACGAATTGATGAAGCACACAATGAAACACCTGTAGCTATTGACCACAGTGCTGCCAATTGTCTAGAGGAAGCTGTACGGTCCGTCCGCGCCATGCGGACCAGGTGTCTATCATCGCGAGCTGACGTCACATTTCGGGGTCCACTCCCGGATTTCCGAGTTGTCCGACACTCGTCCGTCCACTGCTTCCAAACGCGCATCACTGTGCTGCTGTTACGCTGCACACGAGAGGCTACTGCACGATACGACAATCCAGCTTCACGAAGGCCGATGATTCTCCCTCGTTCAAACTCTGTAAGTTGTTCAAATCTCGCTCTCTTTCGTCGACGAGGCATAAGTACAGATTGAGTTAACGTTTACCACTAGCAGATAACCACCGATAACCATACACGCCTCGCTACAGCCGTCTATTTATTCGGATCCATCAGCCGTTCAGAGGGCGCTGCTCAGCATACGCATGCGCTACGGATTTGCAATTCTAATAATTGCATATCATGCGCTACTTTGCATTTCCTGAAAATTTCAGCTCACTCGCGTAAGTCCTTCATGGTGTTGCAATTTTCACAAACGTGAGTGTAGATTCCTTCTTTCCGTTTACCGTAGCAAGCTGCTAAGATTTTGTTGCAGAAAACGAAACATTATATCGTAGCTGTCTGATCAATTGATAAGCAACGGTTTGTCAAATACAATAAACTCAATTACCTAAAAATAGCATTATTTTATGTATGGCGGCTTTCCGACCTTCTGCAGTACTGTAAAATAATAAACATACAAACAATGCTAGTTTCGTATGCGATGCAAACATAGATTCAGCAAAAATGAGGAAAATAATTTGATTTTAAAACAACATAGCATTTCATTATTTAATTGTATGGTTTCGTATTTAGTATCAGTTTTTACAACAACATAATATCAATGTTCACTCAAAATCTTTCTATAAGATATTTATAAGAAAGTATTAACTTCAAATTATAAGCCTCTTTTTCCGCATTTAGTAGCCCAAGATTTGTTTGCATATTTTGTATGTATGAAATGATCACAGAAGTTTATGATAAAAAAATATTTAAAAAATTAATATATAAATAACCTTACTAGAGCATGGTTTACATTCAAATATATACTGCTTTTGTAATGAGTTTCACATTTAAAGCAAATTTATTGCAAAACTCTCAGTTTTTATTTCAAAAGCTCATACGGACACTCTGACCATAGAAAAGTCGATAATCTTTGTTCTGTGATATACAACAAATGACGAAGCCCCGACATTTTAAGCACTTAGTTTTTCCGATAAAGCAAGGAGGTAGGCAGTACGAGACTTTTTAGTTTTTCCGATATCAAAGAATACAGTACAAGGCATTTTCCGATAGTCTAGTACGCAGAGCAGGGGGCATTTCCGTCGTCAAAGCGGATATCCTCGTCAGAGTTTATCCTAGAGATGCTACCAGTTTCTGGCGTAATTATTTGCTATACAGCAGCAATCTGCATATCTACACCGCGCAATGCTTCATGAAATTTGCATTCTGTTACCTTTCCAGTTTATTGCACTATAATTACCTAGTTGCACTAAATCTCGATGGCATAGATTGAAGGAATCAGCGCCTCAAGAGGAAAAAATATTTTATTTGGAAGGATTTAGAAATCCACATTCAACATTAATAGTTAGCATTTGCTAAAACTGCATAAAGCTCTCCCATAGGTCTGGATAGTTAAAATTACTAAAATAATTTCTGAACTCAAGCCTTTTAAAGAGAATTCTCTCTATTTATAAGAAATTTATTCTAATGTCAAACTTTTAATCTCAATTAAATTCCTTCATTTATTTCTCCTTAAACATAATATTTCTATTCCTCAGACAAGGAAGATATTTCTTAGTTATAAATTATGTAAAACACGACACCTAGAGTCGCCTAAACGGTATAGTAGTTAGGGGAGCCTACTACCGTACCGAAGGGCCCGGGTTCGAATCCCGGAGAAAACATGAATGTTTGTAAATGTATAGTGTCGGTGCGGCATGGCGGCACTCTAAATATGCGGCAAGCCGAAGTCCTATCGTGCGGGTTGATGGTAGACCCCCGGACTCCCCCCCGAGTTTGCTCTTCCTCAAAATTGGGGGGGAAGGTGGAAATTAGATGTCCAGCCTCCCTTCGGAGTAGGCTCTGGCAGCCATTGTTCCCTATAACAGGGACAGGACAACAACAACGACATCGAGACAACTTATCTAGTTAGCTACTCAAAGTTCTTGTTAATTAAATAGATTTATGAAATCTGATAACAATTATTTAGCTGTGTTACGAAATACGTGTACATATAAAAACAATACTATATAAAAATGTTGCTTTTCTATTGCAAGATGCAACGCAAATGGTTTCATTTAAAATTGCATTAAAATAAAGTTATGACACATAAATGTATACTTTTGTTTCCATAATTATTTTCTCATTAAATGTGATGCTGATTCTTTGAAATCATTCAGTGGAAACTCTTTTATCCGTCACTACTTTAACCACCAGATTTTATTATCCGTCGGCTAGTGAGGAAAATCGATGGACGACATGAATTCACAGAAACGCAAACAATTGAAAAAATAAGTACGTATACGAAAAGCCAACTTAAAGTAGGCCATATTGTGCAATAAACTATGATTAATTTTTTCTGTATTTAGACAGTATACTCTTTTTAAAAAACAGTACTGTACAGTCAAATAAATTTGCTCAGAAAACATTTTCCATTAAAAGTTTCCGTATAAGTTTGGTAATTGTAAAAGATCATATTCCTTGTGAATAATTTATCGGGGCGATTACAAAGCTTCCCGGACCAATTAGGACGTGAATCTTTTTCGACACTGTGAAGTAAAACTGAACTAATACGTTGTGAGTCAAGCTACTTGATATCTATCATGCTTTGATGAAAAACACTCTTTTAAATTTATTTTAAATGTTATACATGTTGGTTTTAAAAATGCTTAGAAAAAACGCGAAGGCAGGTAGAGGGGATCGAAGAAGCAGATTTCGTAATGGTATGTGGGCAGTGAAATAATGTATGTAAGGGTTGATACGTAAGAAAGGTATGAATTATAGGTAAATAAAAAGGACAAACACAGTCAAAAGAAACAACTATTGTAAAGATTCAGCTATTTACAAATAGGTATTGAAAATTTCGACCACGCATAAAACACTCGTGCTCAAAATATAAGCGACAAATTCTAAAAGAGAAAAAACGAATGTAAAAAAGGGACTTAAATCATGCGATTTACATATGAGGTAGAGATTGCATTACCGAAAGCAAATAAGCAACGAAAATCGGTATATAACTCAATCTTGCAGTCACAGCACAATGCCTTAAAAGGGGCATACTTGACCAAAGCATCACTTCGCAAGCAACGATAGTTCTGTCTAATCCGGGATAGCTAAAGCAGAAAATATGAGCCGACTATTTACACGATTAAATGCTTTGCAGGGCTGCCGGCATGTTGCAAGCTGGTACAAGACAATCTGCTGTTGCAAGAGAGTTTAATGTGCATCGAAGTGTCATAAATAGGCTGTGGAATCTTTATCAAAGGGATCCAAACCCATGTAGAAGACGTGGGTGTAGACGCCGGAGGATTGCCAAAACAGCAGAAGATCGCTTCCTGTTGTTGTATGCAAGACGTCGTAGATCACTAAGAGCAGGATAGGTGGACTTCGATACATTCTGCTGCTGCAGGACGGCCCACATCCCGCCAAAATGGATCGAGTTGGCTACTTGAAAGTGGACTCTACTCCCGACGACCTGTGGTTTGTGTTCCTTTATCCCTATCGCATGACAGAGCACGGTTGAGTTGAGCCTGTAAACGTAGCAGTTATGTTATGTTACGTAGAAGTGAAAGGCCACCCATTATTTACCCTAAGTGAGTAAGTATTAGTTCCATATACTAACTAGAAAGCCAACAACCTTCCGCCGTCCGCGAGTCGTGATGAAACTGTGACTGCAGCCAACACAGTAAGTACTGCCATTGTCGGTGGCGTCAACGGCACTCTTACCTTTCAGTGTTAAATTAGCTGAAATGAAATACATTACATTATATGATATATACAGCGATACGTAGTTGTATAGGCGCATGTTTCTTGGCGTTATCTACTGCAGTGGGTACAGGCATCATGTTTCAGGACATTGTATATTGCAGTAGATACAGGAGTGATGCTTCCACGTTACAAATTAGTTTTGCAAACACGATCTTCGTACTTCATTGTTTACAGTCAAAATTAAGTTAAATCTATAAAATTGTTTACAAAGCATACTTCTTGGACACCAGAGAAGTGGAACCACATACTCTTTACGGGTGAGTCTCAATTTAACATCCAGAACGATTCCCGAAGGGAAATGATATGGTGAGAATCAGAGACACGATATCGGACGCCAAGTGTCCTCGAACAAAACCATTACAGAGGAGGAAGCTTACTTGAATGGGTGGGATAGCAACGAACGTCCCCATCGACATCTAAGGGATGCCTGGTGGCTCCGTCACAGCCGTCCGATATCCCGACGAAATCCTACACTCTTTTGTACGTTCTTTTATCACTGCAATGGGTACCGACGCGATATTTATGAACGATAACGCCCGCCCGCGTACAGGTCGAGTGGTGCGGAGTGATCTCGAGAGTGAAAACATTCTATACCTATCATGGTTTGGCAGATTACTAGACCTAAATCCGATAGAACATCTGTCGGACATGTTGGAGTGACGGATAGCAGGTCGCAGCGTACCGCTAGGCACCCTCCACTAGCTCCGACATGCATTACTACAGGAATGATAAGTATTGCCACAACAAGCGATCAACGACATTATTGCCAGCTTGCCTTGCCGTTCTCAAGCATGTATTTCTGCTAGAGGGTATCATACCCATTGTTAACTTGATATTTCTATCGCGCAGTCTTCCAACTCATATGGACTTTCGTGATGCGATGGTTGTAATACATGTGTTTTCGTATGTCTTTGCTTTATTGTTTGTTATATGATCTAGTAATGTCACACCAATCCCTTGGATCAACTTCACGCATATCCATTAAATAATTTTTATTTTCTTATGTGTTTTGCCTTTGTTGCCTATTTTTGAGCAGGAGCGTAATCATACAAGATTCACAGCGACAGTAAATGGACTGACGTGCATTAGGAATGATCTCAGTCATTTTACGGACATTTTCCAGCAGTAACTGACAGTGTTGTCTTTAGATCTTCATTGGACTCAAAGAGATCTTTTATAGATCATGTTGTTAATATGTCCCCAGAAAAAGCAATTCATGCAGCTTATATCCGGTGAACATGGTGAACGTGGATGGAACAGCTCGCTTTATCGGATTCGTGTTTGCAAATATGGAATGATTCACTGTTTTACACATCCCGCTTAATCCGCTCGAACGTTTAGACAAATGCTTCTTGAGAATCATTCTCTGTTTTTCTGCATCCTTTCAGTAGCTCTTGTTTCTATCCGCAACTCCATACATAAAAAACATGTCCGGGAGCTCTGCGCTTGTGTAACGATGCATACCACTCAAACATGCACAGGAAATAACGATTTCTGCCAGCAAATTGCTTTTAGGAACTGATCTCTACAGTGCCCTTTGTCATCTATCTTAACATGCTATTTCCACGCGCACATTCAGTTACGAAATCAGCGTATTTCTCTCCGCTTTACCTAACATTACATTTTTGCTACATATTTTAGAATAACTTTGTATGTTTACTGTACATAATGAGAAGCTCATTAAGCAACTAAAGAAAAACATTTTTGACTCCCAAGCTTTACCCGCTCACAAAATCTGTCATTTGAAAAAATGCATCTTTTTTTAAAGCTATCTGTTGTTACTAATCTCACTTGTCTGAATCAGAAGAAGGCCACGAATTATTATCGTTGTAAAGAGTTCTAGACTGCATCCGTTGTTGCCCAGAGCCTTAAAGACGATGCAGGTGACAGTCCGACTTTGCTTAGTTCTGTTCCAGTTTTAAAGGAAAGCACCCCGGGGGACAAAGTCCGAGGATATCCACGCCTCCTTACATACTACCAACCTCTCGAGAATAATTTCGGATTGTCGCATATTTTGAATGCCTCCATGCTGCTCAGATACTATGCATTTACTAACATTCATGCTTTGTCCGGGATTCGAAATCGGCCCTTTAGTACGGCAGTCAGTATCGCTAACCACTTTTCCGTCTGGGTGGCAAAATATCTATATACAGCAGGTAGTAGGACTTCCGGCTCTGTGATTGACGGCTAATCGAATTCAGTAGCACTCAGTTCTTCAAAGCGAAAAACCATTTCAAGAAGAAAATAATTTTTTGAAAGATAAATATATATTATAAAAATCTTCATTTTTTGTCTGATAAGCTGTTTATACTGAGCTACCGAAGCCATATGATTTTTACTATAAGTGATGATTGAAACCAACAGTGTCTGCCTTGAAAATTATTTTAAAAAAATTATCGCAATTGCCATCTTCTCCATTTCTTATTAAATCGTTCTATTTAAGAACAAATGTGAGGAACAGAAATAATTGCCCCCTCTGCGAAATCTTACTCTTCCTTACATTGCACTTAATCTTAAACAGTTCTGTAAAGAAAAGGATTTCTAAGAGAGTCGAATCCAACGTAACAGTTAAACGTAACAGTTAAACTACAACAACGTAACAGTTAAACTACTGTAGACTGTAACTAGCTACAGACGATTTTTCCTTAACTGTAACCTAGGACCTGCGGTCTAAAATTCAAACTGCACGTGGAATGAATGCACGATGCACGATCTCAAAGCAGCAGACAGACCGGACTTTTTTAATAAAAATTAGGGTTAATTTCTATACATACATTCAGACACGCACACACACACACATATATATACGAAGGATTGTCTCTCTCTATATTTCGCAGTATATACCCCTAATGTACAGATATCTCCCGTTTATTACCTAGTATTATGCTTTTGTATGTCGTGTTGTGTTGTAAGTAAGTTTATAATATGTTTGGGAACTATATTTGTAAAATTTAATTTGCGTCGAACTTGATTAAATTGGATATCTATTTCCTTCTCTCCCTGGTTAAAGTAACGACATTCTTTCTTTCTGTTAAATTCCTTTTTTTATTTTATTTAGGTGCATATATTTGCATGTAAACAATTATAAACTTCTTTATTTCTGACTAAAACTTGACATTTGATAGCACTTCGGTTTTAATAAAGCTTGTGGCCTTCGAAAATAACAGTTAGAAACCATCTTTACCACAGATTAATTGGGGTCAATTGAGTTCATGTCTCAGATTTTTTAAATTATCATCTGTTCACAGGTAACAAATTCGCAAACAAAGTGGTTATTTTTTTTTTTGCAAAATTTCGTAGTTGGAGGTATTTATCTTTTGACAAGTTGGAATAATTGATAGTCAAATCTGTACCTTCAGATCCTTGAATAAGATTTGCAAAGGCATGAAATAATAAGGCAGGATTTAAAATACAGAAAATGTACGAAATGTAGTCCAAAATCGCAATTAATTTTAAAATGCTTAGTACACGTCTGTCAATAACAGGTTTTATTCTTTTCAGAATATTTAAATCCGGCTAAGCCAACAAGATATCCTAATTCTGTTGTGTAACTTGATACTTCCTAATTTAATGTGGTATTAATTTTTACTTTGATTTTATTAGTTGTTCTCAAGATTTGTTTTTTTAGTACTAAGATTTTATGGATAGGAGTTGTAATTGCTTTTTACTCAAATTAGAATTTGGCAATGATTAATCCATTAAACACCTTCGAGGAGAAAAATTATTATATTTACTTTTTTTTTATGAAAAGTGAATTTAGTTTTATTTGAGTTTATTCCTTTGATTTAATTGCTCTTATTTAATTTCGATAAAAGAGTTAGTGAGTTCAGTGTTTAATAGTTTTAAATATGGATTCTTTTGTTTACACTTAGTGGTGTTTCAGATAAATTTTTTGGCTAATTTAGTTTTGCTTTACATTTTACCTTCCTTTTTTTCAAAGTACTGAGTCTTTGGTTTGTAACTAATTAGGTTATTTCACCAACTTGTAATTATTTGTTTTACGATCTATTCTTTTAATTTGAGTTTTATGTAATACCTATACAATTAGGTGGAGTTTTATTAAGTTAAATCTTGAATACTGAGTATTTTATTTTAGATTCTACGTGTATTTAGAATCCCAAAAAGGATATCATTTAATATCATACACTGTAAAAAAGTCGTTCTTTACAGGCAAAAGATTTGTAAAGATACAGAAATTAAAATGATACATGAGAATTTCCTGTAATGTCAACAGTCTGAATGGAAACGGTGCTCTAAGCAAACGATTTATGAGTACATTTACGAGTAAAGGCGAGGGTTTTAGTTCCGCGCGCATGAATCACGTGACCGATTGGATAAGGGGGAGTGAATATTTCAGCCAATCAGGAAAAGACAATGATAAGTGTTTTAAAGATAGTAACGGAAAAACATGGCTGAGTCTTCGTCACTTTCCTGAACGGTAAGTAAAGCTTTTAAAGTTACTATTTGAAATATTTTTGTTCATTTTATGTGGATTATTCTTTTGCACTAATATATATATTGAATAAGTATTTTAACTCTTAGCCTTCTACCAGTAAATATCAATGCTCGTAATGTCTAACTAAAGAATATGCATTCTATAGATGTTCTACAAAAGAATATGTATTCTATAAATGTTCTTTGTTTTAACGGCAGGGTGATTTGGATTAGAACGAGTATATAGCAAGTATAAGTATTATCAGTATTGAATGTAGTGCAAAATATTTATTCCAAATGTAGATCTAATAATAGTATTTGTGATTGCGAATCCAATAAATTACGCCTTTAATTGACCATATTGTTTATAACAAATATTTTTCATATAACCAGCGGTATTTAATTGAACAGTGGTACCGTATTAATTTCTTATGAAAATTTTATAATTCCAAAATGAAGTAATTATGTTTAAGTAAAAATATAGCGAATGATAATTTTTGAATTGTTTTGTTTTTCTAATTAGGTGCAACTTTGTTATTCCAGATGTTTTAATATATTAATATCAACAGGGAAAAAGGTGAAAATGACCTAAAATATTTTTCCAGCAATCCTTTAAACTAGTTGTAAACAAAAACTAACATATTGCACTTTATTCCCAAAAAATATAATTTCATTAATATTTTATAAATTTCAAATTTTATTATACTATATAAATGCTCCATTGCATATTTATAATATTTTTAAACATTTAATGTAGAATTTATTTTTATATTTATTTTAGTTTGCCTAGTTTTAATACAGTTTGTAAGAATATCAGTCTTATTATCAAGCTAGCATGAATCTGGTAATGTAGGTTTAATACTTGACAAATGTTTATCTTGATCGTGTAATATGATATGTAAATCATAAAATATGTTCTTTTAAAAAAGAATTGCAACTATGTGAAATTTAAAACCATTCTGTATGTGTTTGTCAGTAATAAAAATCAAATAATAATAAAAAATAATAAATTGTTAATAAAACATTAATTTTAGAATTAACAGTATAAACATACGTACATATATAAATACAATGTGAATACAAACCACTTTTCCTTACAAGCCCCTCCATAATTATTCCCTTTAGGCAAATAGCTTTGCGTTCTTCGCCATATTCCACCAAACCAAATGATACAAATTTTCAAAAAATGTAACTTTAAATTAATGTAGGAAATAAAATTCTGTGCATTTGTAAGGTACATTAGTTTACTTATAGCTTGGCATTTAGTTAGCCAATGATTTGCTAGTCATGTAAGGTTTTAGTTAAACTAACAAAGTTTTATTTTAATTTTCCCTTTTCTATCTGTTCTCATTTCAACTTCCCGTTAGAATAAGCGCGCGTTTCAGCTTTATGTTAATTTGAAGTGGAGCTAAGTTATATTTAAACGAAAGGTAGAAACCTTTCAGTGTGAGAGAGCTTTTAGTCTCAGACCACTGTTACTGTATTCAACGTTCGCCTGACTAGCTAGTATTTAAATTCTAAGCCGTAGCGCTGTTACGTGATTACTTTTTGAAGTAATTCCAAGTGCGTCAGTATTAGTTAAATCTTGCTACGCACTACGTTGAATCTTGCTAATCCTGCAGTTAAATCTTGCTTAGTTTAGAGGCCAACCTCGCGTTATAGCTCTGTGAGCAACGACTACTTAATTTCTATTTAGCCTTAGTTTCAATTAATTTGATTGTTCAATTTAGACCCAAGTGCGGTCTTTATTTTCTGTATCCCTCCCGAGTTGGGACGTGGCTGTACATAATTGTGGTTAATAAAAGAGGATTTTAAATTCCTCTGAAGTGTACTTCTTCTACCACTTATTCACAGTATTCTACCACAGAACATAGCTGCATTCAGCTCCCTGTTCAAGATCAGGACTTTAAGCTGTCACGAAGATGTTTTCCAAGAATATGCACCACACACTCAGTCCTGACAGTCAAAACTAATGTAGAATACACATAGCTTTTAAATAAAAGAAAATTACGAAGGTCTAATTTTTTAGACATATATATGAAGATTGATTTTTTAAAACTATTTTAAGTTAGACAAATTAATTTCACATTTAAGTAAGTATTTGTGCCTTTCAGAAGCATCTTTGTTAGAAGTCTTAAATTCAGTTGTAGAGTCATTGAGTTATTTTGAAGCAGGTGACATGAAAAATGAGCAGTGCCCTCGGCAGGACTCAAACCTGGACCTCTCGCATACGTGTGCTACCGTTACACCACGAAGTATGCTGGAAGGAAGGAGAAAATACCTTATGCAGTAACTGAAGATAATATTTCTTGTTAGTAAAAAGAAGCGCAATGGTGTGAAAGACCTCAAGCGTATTTATAGTTTAAGCTAGTTGCTGAATGTTCAATTTTCGAAGGGACTCTTTTTTTTAAATATGAAATTTCCAAATTTTGCAGAGGTAAAATAGCATTCTAAATTTATCAGTTAATTTCATTGTATTAAGTAGTAATTATTAGTTAAATTTTATGCAGTTTCTGATTTGTCTCGGAAATCCGGGAGTGGACCCCGAAATGTGACGTCAGCTCGCGATGATAGACACCTGGTCCGCATGGCGCGGACGGACCGTACAGCTTCCTGTAGACAATTGGCAGCACTGTGGTCAATAGCTACAGGTGTTTCATTGTGTGCTTCATCAATTCGTAGACGTCTGCTGCAGTGTGGACTGCGCGCACGGACTGCTTTATACAGGATCCCCCTAACGCACGACCATCGCCGCCTGCGGCTACAATGGGCCAATCAGCATAGAGACTGGCGTGCTGATTGGCAGCATGTCGTGTTTTCTGACGAATCCCGCTTTAATTTGTGGTACCATGATGGCCGCATTCGTGTCAGACGCTATGCCGGTGAACGCCACCTTCCGGAGTGCATTATCGAACGCCACAGTGGACGAACACCCGGAGTTATGGTCTGGGGCGCCATAGCATATCATAGACGATCTCAATTGCTACGAATTGTGGGCAATCTGAACAGCAACCGGTATATCCGTGAAGTTCTACAGCCCGAAGCTGTTCCCTTCCTTCAAAGCTTGCCAGGCGCTGTATTTCAACAGGACAATGCCCGCCCTCATACTGCTCGGATTGTTAAATCCTTCTTTGCAGCGCAGCAGGTACAGCTTCTTCCTTGGCCTGCGTGTTCCCCGGATATGTCGCCAATTGAACATGTGTGGGATGTCATTGGTCGGCGTCTTGCTCGTGATCCTCGTCCTGTTGCGTCTGCAGACGAACTTTGGGTACGCGTACAAACGATATGGAATGCTCTTCCTCAGTCAGACATTCAAACTTTGTTTGACTCCATGCCACGTCGTGTAGCAGCACTTATTGCGGCGCGTGGTGGCCACACAAAATACTGATTCTGATCTCTTGTTCTTGTTTGTTTGCTTTGAACATTTAATCATTTATTTGTACCACTACCACTCAACTGTGTATTAAATTGCATTCAATTATGACGATTCCTTCTTGGTGTTGCAATTTTCACAAACGTGAGTGTATATTCAAATATTCTATATCGTAAAGTACAAATGAAGGATCTAGTGTAGTAATTCTGTAAAATTTAAAAAGTGTAAAAATGTACTGCATCTATTAAAACAAGTGATTTTTTTGTTAAATCAAAAACAAATTTCTGTGGAAAAGTAAAATTATAATTCTAAATGCAAAACAAAGGAGTAAATTTGGTAATTATCAGATAAACCTAAACGTTGGTAATTTTTGCAGTTTTGCAGTAGGTGTTTTATATTTTGCCGAACAAAATATATTTGTTTTATTAATATAAATTATTAAAACTAAATTACTGCAATTTAAATACATAATTTGGCTTAAAATTTATTTGAACTTAATTGTCCAATTTATTTTAATTATGTATATTTCATACATCATAAGTCTAAAAATGAACTTGATTCTCATCCCATTTATTAATAAATTTTTTAAAGAAAAAGGTCATTTGTTTTCCTTAGCTTTTTTTCATTAAGATACATGTCCATATAGTATATGAAGAGAGAGAGAGGTGTTACCATGTGTACTAGTAGATTTTTCCCATTTTTTATTAATTTTACAATACGAAAACCGAGAGGGGAAAATTATTCTATCAATTTAATTTTGATGGATGTGATTACAGTAAGAATATACCAAATAAAACGTATTGAAGGATAAACTACTGGTAAATATTCAGAGTATTATTATTTGAAAGAAATCTACTTTCCGATAAGAACGCAAAGTAATATTAACATTTCAGTATCTAATAAGAGAATTTTATTACTGCTTCCCGCTGCTTTGAATTTCGCCCAATGTTAGTATTGTCCAGTGCTACTTCCTACATCTCAAAGCATTTAATGATTCTCGAATTGCATTTGTTGCTTTTAATTAATTTTTAACTTAATAATTTTTTAGAATTTAATAGGAAGAATATAATAAAATAATTATGTGTAGTGAAATTCATTATTAAAAAATGTAGATAATTCTAACTTCAAATTTTTGCCCTAAATATAATTTAATAAATTAGATACGAGTTGAATAGCATTTTTACAGGTCTTACGTTTGGAAATTCATCTAACAGCAATATTTGTTTTCAGGACATGAACTGTGACTTTTGCACCATAATTCAACTTTGAAATTATTTATTTAGTTTTATTCAAAAACTTCTTTTTATTTCATGATATTATAAGTGAGCGTTGTATAACTTAAAAACTTCGAAGTTTTAACTAATAGATAATGAGAAGGACATTTTGAACTATTTAATAAAATGAGAAAGTTTTTATGGTTATAAAACATTTCAAAAATGATTAATTCATCAGCAAGATTTTTTTTTCAGTATTTCTTTTTCCATAGAATTAGTTTTGAAAGTTGATTTAGGTTGAAAGTGATGACAATCTGTATAATTTTGGGTGCAGTGTAAAAACTAAGCTTAGATTTATTATGTATTGTGTCTGTAAATCTGTGGGAAAGGGGGAATAAACTTATAAGCAAAATGAAAATGCATTATTTTTAAGCTAAACTGAAGTATTAATTTTTTTTACAAATTTGTTAAATTATTTGTTATATTTTATTTAAATTATTATTTAAATTTGTTATATTAAGTATTTTAATGGAAACAAGGCTTGAAAATTCAGTTTGTGAAATTTTGTGCTTTCTTAAAAAGTATAAAATTTTATTTTTAATGAAAGAGTTCTAACTATTAATTCAAAGGAAATTAAAACTTATGGAACTGCCATCTGTAATTTGAAAGAGTAGTAGACTGAATAAACTTCTAATTGTAATGTGTGTTGACAGACAGTGAGTGCAGATAAGAATAAAAAGATTAGTTGGGCTACGTATTTCAAATATACAAACAAATTCTGGAACCTTGTGGTAAAAAAATGAGGTTCACTATTGTGTTGTATTCCTTACTAGAGCTACCGGTTTTTAGATGGAGAGAGTATAATCTTTTTGAAGCATGGGAAAAGGTTATTTTGAGTTCTTAAGAGAAATACTTAGCAAAATGTCTTGTACTGTAATAATGTAATCATATCATCCTGCCGTTGCAATACATTTACTCAAACAGATTAAATCTAAAGCAGTATCTGTCTGTTTCAGTTAAGATTACTGAACAGAAAAGAATGTTCTAGAACATACTTTACGTATTGCTACTATAATGAGGCATACTGAATTTTTTTAGCTATTTTGTAGGACAAATGTAATTTTCAGATGCCTTTCTGTTATTTAATGTAAAGGATACACAAGTAATTTAATGTAAGGAGAAGCATATCAATTTGAAAATTTTAAATTCATCAAAATCCATCTTCAGATTGGGAATAATTGGGAATAATTTGAAATACCTTTCATTTATATCGGACATAAGTTTCTCTTTATAAAACAAAAGTACTCTGCAACAGAATATTCTTTCTCAAAGAATAGTATATATGTATACCATTATCTTACTCAAACATATTGAATACTGAATTCAACATACTTTACTACAATAAGCATCACTTTAGAAAAAAATATCTATTATCTACAGATATATCCTTTAGTATTTCAGTTGTAGCAAATATATTCTACATATATAATTACATAATGTCATAATGGAACCAAATAATATCTAATCTTTACACATAATTTGGAAATTTACATAAGAAAAGTGCATTCTACTGACATAATTACTTGCTGTAATAATAAAAGCAAATAACTTGTAACGGTTACAGATATATCTATTGGGATTTTACATGAAAAAATATGTTCTTTTTATATAATTACTTTCTGTAATATTACACGCAAATAATCTGTAACCGTTACGGATGTATCGTTTGGGATTTTCATGAAAAAAATGTTCTGCTTACATAACTATTTAACTATTTGCCGTAATATTACAATTAAAAGATCTGTAACCTTACAGGAATAATCCTTGTAAAGTTACAAAGAATGCACCTGTTACTGCTACTCAAATAATCCGTGGCATCCCAGTTTCCGTAAGTGTTTTTAGTAACCTTACAGAATTTTTTTACAGTGTAGAAGAATTCAACCGTTTTCTTCATTGAATGAAATACCATACCTACCACTTGTTAACCTTCGCCTAGACGAACCTTGCAAAATTAATTAACAGATGCCAGAGAAAGAAATGTGATTTGTAAACTTAAATTATATTGTACTTTTAGAAGTTGTATATTCATCCACATTTTTTTATTGGGCTATTAACTGTGTATAACAGTTCTGTTATCGATATATCATTACAGGGCCCATTAATAGTTTTAACCCTCTCTGCGTTACGGACAGAAAATTTCGTATAGAAAGGTGACTTTCATATTCATTATACATGAAAACTTCTGCCAGCTGTCAATACGTCGGATTTTGGATTAGATGTGTACTGGAAGAAAATGAATCAGGGTACGAAGTGACAGAATCTTTTGTTCAATTATAATAAAAAAAATACCATTTATTCATGATATTTTCAGGAACTTTGAAATTTCACTGCTAAACCCGTAACGCTCGAAGGGTTAAATTGTATATTTATTTATTTTTGTGTCGTGAAATTTTGATACCATTTACTACGATAAAAACTATTTCAATAAATCTTTCCGACATACCTGTCTCACGTCATTATATTAAATAATTTCTCTGTTCTCAATTTCAGTTTCTTCAAGCAATGAAATAAATTAGATGACTCAGAAATTTCCAGTAGATAAAGTTTGTTTCTTTAGATATTGTTTCAGTAACCTTGTCCATCTACAAACGTTTGAACCGTGCTTATAACAAATACATAACTAAAATGCTATCGCGGGTCGCTAGTTTGAGACCACTTTCCTAGTGATTGCAATCTCGATCATCAGCAACTAATGATTATAGTCTCAACGTATTCCTTCTTCATAATTTAACTTATAATATTTATTATACCTGAGCACAAAGTGTTATTTTTAGGGTATAGAAGCTTTGTTTTCCCTTTACTCCATTGAAAGAAGCAGCTGATCCACTGTTTAGTTTTCTGCTACCAAACATTAGCTCTCCAAAGTACTCAAGAAAACTATATTTTCAAGAATTTATATTACGTTTCAGAGAAAACCACGAAAATACCTGAGCAAGTGCTCCATTACCGGAATAGGAATCGAGACTAAATTTTGTGTACAACGAATATAACCACTCAGATGCTATGGAGCGAAAATTTTCATTTCCTTTCAGAACATAAAGTGGGAAATGAATGTGGAAACAAATATTTGATGTAGATGTAAATAAATATATCTAAAATTAACTTGTAAAACTGAGGGGCTTACTAGCTAATTAACTGTTTTTATCAATCTTTCACCCTGAAATGTTACCTTTGCTGTGTGTTCGAATCATCGCATTTTGTTTAACTGCCTTTAGGAACAAGAGATAACACTAAACTGTAAAATATTGGCTTAACGTTGTTTCCTTTATTGCCGGTGCGTAGCTAAAAATGAAACAAAACACAAAATTCAAGTATTCTTGACTTACAATTATTGTTGGAATTTGCAACAAATTTACATGCTACAGCAATAGCTATTCTACTCTAAGGTACAATAGCAACTGGATCGAACATCATAAGCAGTACTTAAGTGAGTGAGTGCACCGCTATGATGGCTTCCGACCACGGACATGGACCAAACGGATTATATGCCATCACAGCGGGGAAATTTCCAAAGTTACACTGTTGAATATTATGTACTAATAGCAGCTTCTATGTTTTACAAAGTTTGTCTTGTTCAAAATTAGTTTATATCAATAATTGTACGGAGTAACTGAAATAGTCGCTCTGATTTATACTTCTTGGGATATGAAAACAAGCTTGACTATTCAGTGATAAGCTTAACAGTAGTTTGGGGATTATTTAGCTTGATAACTGCAGACGCCAAGCATTATCCTGATTATCTGCTTTAAATTTTGATCATTTCAAACGTAATTTTGTTCACGGTGGTTTCTGTTTACTCAGTGTCTTTAAGTGCCAGGTTCTTGTATTAACACAATGAAAGTAATAATGATACGTATCGCCTTCCTCTCCGCATTCGCAGAAGGGAAAGTAGTACTAAAGTTCACATTTAAAAGAACTTGCCATACGTCATGCTCACGTTAATTTAATCAGTGGGTTCCTCTCCAACAAACAAGGAGACGGTGGCAACAATAGTCCTTCTCTGTAAGTCAAGCGGTTATTATTTCTTGTCCTCAATTTAAACCACGCCGTTTGTCTTGAAATCTGCATAAACCTTTAGACGAAGCTAATACGTCGAAAAGAAAGACACAAAATAAATCTTAACTGTTAATTCAAATTAAAAGAAATATCACAACTGAAATTTAGAAATAATAACTGCAGTTCTCACCGATGCAAGAAAGAAAAATCTTCGATAATTTAAAATTTAAATTTGCAACTTTGATAAAGTGCAATGATAACTTGTAAGGTTTTAGTTAAACTAACCAAGTTTTATTTTAATTTAAATCTTTTCTATCTCCTCTCTGTTTCAACTTCCTGTCAGAAGAAGCGCGCGTTTTTAGCTTATGCTAATTTTGAAGTACAGCCAAGCACTATTTAAGCCAGAGGTAGAAACCTCTCGGTGTGTGAGAGCTTAGCCTCAGATCACGGTCACGCCGCTCAACCTTCGTCTGACCAGTTAGCAGTTTTAAATTTATAAGCCATAGTGCTTACTACGTGATTGCATTGTAAAATAAATTAAAGTGCGGTAGTATTTAGTATATCTTGCTACGCACCCTTTTTGATAGAGGCCAACTTCCGCGAAGTGCTCTGCGAAGCAAAGTTTAAGTTCTATTTTAATTTATTTAAATTTATTTGATTGCTAAGTTCGACCCAAGTGTGGTATTTTACTTTCTGTATCTCTCCCGAATTGGGAGGTTTGTTATTAATAGTGATTTAATAAAAGAGGATTTCAAATCCCTTTCACGTGCAGTTATTCTCCAGCCCAGCAGTTACATCAGAACATAGCGTACCTTCCGCTCCCTGTTCCAGTTCAGGACTTAGAACTTGAGGATAAGAACCCTTTACAGAATTTACCATGTTTCCAAAAAGGATGCACAGAACACTAAGTCCTGACAAACTGATAATCCAATCAAACACTTTTTTAAATTATTTAAATATTTATTTAATTTTAATTAATTTTTAATTTCATAAAATAATTTTATAAAACAACGAAATTATATTAATTAATATTAATAATTATTTTAATTAAAAAATTATTATATTATTAATTTTATAAAACCCTGATTTGATTAAATATCATACTAAGATACATTGCATATATATAATTTCATAATTAACGAGCTCCGAGAAAATTGCGTATAATCTTTAGTATACAAGCGTTAGAATGCCACACTCATTTTTCTTAATAATATGAAATATTTTAAAATTTGGAAAGAGTTCAAGAGATAAAAGAGACTAGCAGATACATTAATCAGGTAGTTTACTGATTTCCTGCAGGATATATTAGGTTAAGAACTCATTAAGCTATAGTAAAACAATGCATACGTTTAGTTTCAGTTTATTACTTCTTTTAAGACAGTATATGGAGAAATAAAGGAAAGTTTTAATTGTAGCATGATTTTACCTTTTCTCATAACATTCATTTTTCTGATAATTTTTTGTCGACATACTGGTAGTGGTACACTTATTAGTTGTGGTAAATCTGGCCTGCATTACGACATAACAAAAAACTTGCTCAAACAAGGATGACCCAAGGTCATAGCGTAAGTAAATGACCTGAATTGAAAATATATTAAATTTAATACATATTCGCTTATTAATGGAATACTTTATAAAGAAACTCCGTAATATGTCCAATGCAAATATCGCACTGCAGCTAACAAATCGTTTTTTAGTGAAGATCCTTAAAGTTATTCCTGTCAAAACCTGTGCTGAAATATTCAAATGCGAGTTATATATTTCAAATATATAATATTTGACAAATATTCAAATAGATGTCTTAAGATGCCTGCCATCTAATGACTAATATTTGAGTTAGTGTGATTTGCATCAAACGGCAAATGCACATTTGAACTTCTTCTGAGATCATATACCATAGAATGCATTCTGAGATTCCGTTATATGTTGCCTGAAATTCTTCACCGTTCCAAACTATAAATACCATTGTCATATTCATTTTAGTTTCTTAATGTTGCTTGACAAGAAACTGTATTACGATTACTTATATGTGAATACCTTGTACATACCAGATTACAGTAGAATGCTAGAAGTAACAAGTACCAAAATTACGTCTAATGGAGGATTTTCGCTAAATTTATTAAATAACAAAAGAATAAAAATTATATGTACTCATACAACCGTTTTGTGAACTAATTGGTACTATATTTCTTCCTTCAAATTTTTTATACTTAAAGCAGTATGCATTTGTTTTATGTAGAAATTCTGGCTTCAGAGTTACTTCTAAATGTTGCGAATTTCTGGACACGAAAGTCGGGAAAATAGGGATTGAGCGACAAAATGCAGAGGCCAGTAAAAGTTAACCAATTAAATCGCGAAAAAAAAATTCCCTTTCGCTTTCTGTGCCTGTTGCAGAGAGAAAGAATGCTTCTATTGCCTTAATAAGAAAAGCCGCAAGGAAGTAGCCTAAAGAAACGGATGTGCTTTTGAAAGAATCTTCTCACACCTAAATTGTCGGAAGCTTGGAAGGGAAGTTTTAAAATTATTTCGTTGTAGGAAGTAATGGATGACGCAGCTTTGAAAAAAAAAGAATGGTTGACTTGGAGCATGGCGTCATTTGTAGTTTAAATGGTCTGTAAAGCTCCGTTTAGACGGTGGTATAGATGTCGTAAATGGTTTAAGCCGAGCTCTGTTGCTCGGTAACCAGGCCTTGCTATAGCATAAAAACTGGTTTAGGGATTTTGGCATGAAGCTAGAAATTTTTCAATTTTATAGTGACTTTGTATAAGAATTGGCCAATCAGAACGAATGCGCGAACCTATTGAGTAGGAAAACAGAGAGAGAAAACTATAGATACATCCACGCATGCGCAAATTTAGCTTCTTTAATTGGCTACGGTTTAGATCCTGTCTCGCGGGTGTAAAACGGAACTTCCGCATTTTATGCCTTATGACTATGCTTCTATGATATTTATACCGCCGCTTGAACTGAGCCTCAAGCATAAAATAAGGTAGACAAACTTATTATTTTCTTGAGAGACGATTTGTCTGTCTAATGATGATCGTAGACTTCTCATGGCGAATGACATAAGAAAAGAAATTTGCTGTCGCCATTTTTTGGGGGAAAGTAAGAAAATAAAGGCAGTGTATAATTTTATTGATACGCAGCAATAAATGGCTCGAAAGGTTTGTGAAGTTGTAAGGATTTTAGGTTTTACTATCGTTTATTTTATTTTAAACGTTTACTTTCTTCTCTTATTTTTCCATTCCGGCCAGAACAAGCGCGAATAAATTTTGTCTATGCAAATGAGGTTGCAAATTTTAGAAGTATAAAAGAGATGGATTTTTAGCCAAAAGTAAGGAGAAGAAGAGACAGATTTCTCACTGCCTTTACCACGTGTGTGCATTTTATGTCTGCCTTTAAGGCCAAAACTTAGTTCTCGCTGATATTTGAAGTCGTATTCTAGCCTTTGCATTCTGCTCACTACATACGTAGGATTAAAAGGCCAATCTTCGCGTTACTATACTCTGTAAAGCATCTTAGTTCTTATTAAGTTAGGTTGTTTATTATTTCCTACGTTTTAGACCAAAAGTGTTGGTCTTTATAACCCGAAGTGCGGAAGCGCCTGTATGCTGTTAGAAATAAAGGGTAGAGTTAACCTCTTCATATTCGTGTTGTCTGTTCCACGCACACACGAACATAGCTTTGAGTAAGCTCCCTGTTCTTGTTCAGGACTCCAATTATATTTGCAAAATCAACTAGAAGGAACAATAGTCCTGAAAAAGTGACTATGGTTAACCAACTAAGTTCAAGTGTGTCGTAGTGCATCAGAAAAAGGCCTTTAATTAATAATTAATTAGGAGATACATAAGGAGGATACTGTCGAAACACTTTGTTATTTTTTCATTTGGATCAGGCGAAAGAAAGAGTAATTAGTGAAGGAGGGGTAAGAAATGACTGAGCAAATAGGTCCTGCCCCTACATGGAGAAAACATCCCAGTTTCACAGGCATTTAAAGAAAGACTGAGAAGTAAAGTTTCTCGTCCGATGCGATGAAGTGTTCCAGTTTCGCAGACACGCAAGAAAAGCTGAGAGATATAAAAGTCCTGGTCCGATGCTGATGAAGTCATCCTCATTGCTAATATTTGAAGGGAGACTCTTTACAAATAGTGAATCACTTCTTGATATTGATTTTGGTTTAAGATATGGACGCTATGAGTGACGCCTATTGAGGAGATTCCTATCCGCAACGTCTTGTTTCAAGAGTCCTTTAGGAATGTCTTCATCTTCCTAAATCGAGGAATTCCATCTGAGCTTAGGTTCTGCCATTCCGTATGACAAATTATGTGATGACCGGGTGTAATGTGGCTACAACGTGAGATACAGAAACTGTTTAGGACTTTTACTTTGCGTGTTGAATAAAAAGATTTTAACGACAGGAGTACAGAAGCCTGCTCAGGTAAGTACTTATCACCTTCTTCTTGCACGCAGTGAGGAATGACCTAAGATTTTAAATACTGAGACTTTAATTTGTATTAAGGAGTTTAGTTTCGAGATTGGGATAGAGTCTCTTATTTGTATGTTCTTGTGAACTTAATATGTTAAAGTGGAACGTGGGAACAAAGATAAAAAATGAATATTTACATAGCTATGATTTTGTGTTTACCGGCCTAGGACAATACACTTAAAGAATTTTAAATTGCATTTTCAAAATGAACATGGGAAAAATTGTTGCTGCTCTTCATAACTGTCAAAATGTTCATCTGGAAGAAGGATTAAAATAATGGGTTTCTCAATTTTTGTTTATGATTACTCCCCAATTAACCTATATAACAATAGTTACTAAATCTTTTGTTTGCGAATATCGGCTACAGTTTGAGCAGTTGTTTAATTCAGAACTTTGGCCCTCTGAAGCTTTTGAAGAAGTCATTTGGTTTCTACGTGATTAATATGTAAGGCCCTCACCGGGATTCTAACTCAGAACCTCCCGCTTGCTAGCCAAGCCTAGTTCCAATCACACTACGAAGGCACGTGGCAAGAAAATAGGAATATGGAAATATAAATACATTCATTTCGAATAATCTGATGATTAGCCAGGGTGAGGTTTTTATGCAGGGCACTAACCAGATTATGCTTTGCCCGCTACTACGGTCAGAAGTGGTGGTCATTTTATTATGGACGCAACTAATAAGCGGCCACAGTTGCCACCTATGAAGAGACAGACAATTTACATCCACGCCATCTTCGGGATTCGTGCCCGGGTCCTTCAGCCACTTTCCCATCTGAGCGACAGCCAGGATGATATAAATTTTATAATTTTCAACACAATCTTCTAAAACGTTCCGTGTCCTGTTCCAGTTTTTGTAAAATCACCATTTGCATTTTTGAAGTATACTTCATTTAATGTACAGCTTACTCTAGTTGATCTTTTAGCGTAAGTTATTTTAATAGCGCTTTGAAGGTTAGATAGTATGGAATAATCGAAATAAAATAATGAAATGAATAAATTTCCAAAAATAATGAATTAAATAATGAAATGAATAAATTTCCAGCTTTGAATAATATTTAAAATCCTAACCTCATTTTTAAATTCAACGTACCTTGATTGACGGTTATATGATCCATTGATTCTATGCCTGATAAAATACGCAATAATGTATTTCTACTTATAATCATTTTAATGTTTAATTCCATTTATGCATGACCAAATTAAATAACCGTAAGGAAAAATAAAAATAAACCAAATTTTAAAGATAATTCTTGATTATAAATCTTTTGACTTAAAATTTAACTCTGTTGCAAAAATTTACCAAGGAAAGCTTGAACACTATTCAGTTTATTACAAAAAATATTTGTTAACTCCTGTAGTATGACAATTTATATATTATAAACGATATTTAGCGACTGGGTCTCCTCTTTCACAGTCACTATTTAAGTGGGGTAAAAAGCAAAGTATTTTCTTCTTGCTTTATGTGAGCCTTCGTAGTGTAAACAGAAGCACGTCTGGGTAGCAGTCATGAGGTCCGGAGTTCGAATCCGAGACGAGGGCATCGTAGGTTTCACGCGTTTCCCAACTTTGCAAAAAGAAAAAAAAAGAAAAACCTTCAATTGATATTCGAACTAAGAAAAGGGGTGAATTTAATTCGTCAGCATCAGGATTTGACGACTTCCTCAGTGTCACTTTAAGTGATAAATGTATTTTCTCGCTCTTTAACGGTTATTAGGTATTTCGAATATGGTAAAGTGTAAGAGGGCTATCTGTCTCAGGGAATGTCTGCTTTCTTTTAAGGCAAACTGGCTTTTAGTTGCGTTACACAAGGCGAAATTCTCATTAACCGAGTATACAGTAAGGACTTAGTTCCAACTCAGATCGAACTAACAGCATTCAGCCGTCTTAACCACTCGGCCAATAATGGGGGCCGCTCAACACGTGACTTCTTGGTGTGATCGGAAAGCACATCTGGTTAGCTAACTCCGGAAGGTCTGGAATTCGAGTGCAAGCGAGCACATTGCCCATTTTGCATGCGTTCACGATTACTTTCGCCATTGAATACTTCCCTTCATTATTCACTTCGATAAACCTACTAACTTAACAAGTTTTCTTAGACTACGAGTACTGTAAATTTGCTAAATAATTTTTCTGCGTCTAAAGATTCTGTATCAAGTAAAAAAAAGAATATACATTTATACAATTTATATATTTATAAAAGTCGTTTATTATATTTTCTGTGCATTTCTTAGCTAAACCGATGAAATACATAGGCACCTGACTGAATTCTGGTCTACTGTTTGCTTATGCATATACTTTCAGAATATCACTTTCATTAAGTTGCAGAGACATTAGGTTATTTCGGAAGCAAGAGACATGAAAAATCAGCAACGCCTTCGCCGGGAATCGAACCACAGACCTCTTGGTTATGCGTCGAGCGTGCTGACCGCTACACCACGAAGACATGCGAAGAAGGCGGGAGAAATACCTTATAAGGTGACTGTCTAACTGCGGTAGGATTATAAAATGCACATTCTATAATCGTGCCGTAGACGCATTTTGAGCATTTTCTTAAAACGTGTATTTTTTCTTAGCTGAGATAATGTAGAAATTATTCATCGTAATTAGTACTTGGATCCAAGGGTCATCTGACTGCTAGCTGGACCTGTAAGCCAGTTACATCCTGAAAGGATATATACATAAACGATGCGATAATTCTGAATATTCCCTTCCCAATTAGAACGTGAATGGGAAACGGCGCGTAATTCTATAGATTAAGTGCAAATGATGACGAGTTTTCAAACACCATATTCAGGCTATTAGAATTTTTCGGAGGAGGAAATGTAAAAAACGTTTTGTCCTCGTCGAGTTTCAAACCACGGATATTCCAGTGCTAGACGGATGTGCTAAACACTTACACCAAAATGCATGCATAGAAGCATACAATACTTCTTTAAATGATTGCATTCGGAGCCACAAAAATAAATCACTGTTTCCTAACATAACCATTAAGCAAAATTAACGAAAAGCTGGTTTATGAGCGCAGCAGCTTATTATTAGCACATTGCCGAATATGTTTTCTGCTTAATTCTGGTTCAATACCCAGGCATTACGGTGAGATAAGTAAAATTGAGAATAAAATGACATAAATGTAAAATTCGCTCAATATTTGCCAACCAGTGGTGAGGTATATTCTTTCATTAGTTGCTCTTTATCTGCCAGCATATTAGGAACTTACATCTAACTTGTCAAGAATAGAAATCTGAACTCTGAGGTTAGGAAAATAAAATATGCTATAATTCAGCTTTCTTTGGATAGAGCTTTACAAACACATATTTATAATGCATTTCAGTTCCAGTCACCGAACTCAGGCTCCTGACATTTATTTTTTACCCTAGTTCATCTTCATCAATTAAAGCTTGTTTTGTTTTACTTCCAGTCTTCACATTATTTTCAGTCCACTTGAAATATTCTTGCATTTGATATATTTCAATCTGTCACCGCGTTTACACTTCAACGTAAAATTGAATTGCTGGAAAGCAGAAAAGTTTCACGCCATGATGAGAACTAAACAATGTATTTATCCTAATAAAGAACTTTGATACTTAACGTCAGAGCCTACATTTATGTCAAGCCTTGCGTTTCATAATTTAGCCGCGCTTTTATTCCGTAATAAATATATATATAAACTTTCAGAAGTGCAATAAATCGGATTTTTTTTCCCGCACCTTGCATGTGTACTAGAGGAAACATGTCTGTTAGAAACCTTTGCCCAAAGTGCAATACTACTTCAAACTTTCGAGATGCTAGGAAGAATGTGGAGCACTGCACTTTAAACAGAATTCTGAATAACAGATAAAATATTGAATTAAAGTTAGTTAAACTCTACCTTAAGTATATGGGCAGGAAACTGAATAAATATTTAGTACATTTGAAGCACCAATATCGTTTTGCGACTGAACTTACCTCGAATTCAGATGACATATAGAACTCACTTCTACCTGCTTCGTAATAACATTTTTGAACTAGGTTCACAAGAGCCATAGTTAAAGCCTTTATTTATCAGAATTCTAATGTTTTAACTGCTGTGGTTTACAAAAGGTACAAGACGCGTATGAAGAGCATCAGAAGCCTAGATTATTCAAGGTGGGTGTTTATTTGCCGCTAATCACATGATGTTGAAATACGAATTATCGTTTTGTTTTTGATATTTCTCTAATAAATTCAACTACTCCCAGTTTACACAAATCAAGTTGTAAATATATAATAATTAAATATCTGTACATAAACATCTAATAAAATACGACAACATAGTTCAATGAAAAAGAGGTATTAAATCAGTTACAGATCAGCTACATTCTAGCTACCGTACTCTGACGACGACAACTCGAAAGCGTGTTGCCAGCGCAGGGCAACGAATACGTGGAAAGTTATTACCAAGAGGTGTGAAGCTAAACAGCAAAATTCATAGAAAAGAGAGGAACTGTGTCACAAATTTAAAATATTGTGAAAGGATACTATAAGGTAGGACTTACCGAGAAACTGCTATTTAAAGATGTTAAATTGCGGAAAGTTGGCTTCCTTTAAACTTATAAAATGCATTATAGTATATGAAGGAATTTTGATTTTAAATACGAAAAAGAAAATTCGTATGGTAATGTTGCAAATTTAATAGCTTAATAATCTAAATTCTAAATAGAAAGTGAAAGTGTATTTCAAAGAAAATAAAACAGAAAATGCTACTAATACTTTTATATTTTCAGGCTTCAGAAGTTCTTATATTATCACATTTGTTAGAAAATTTGTAAGCTGAACCTTACTTTTTATTCCGTCAAATCATCATCCAAGAAGCACTAGCAAAATTTCAAATAAAACCTCTCGTATAAATAAATATGTGTGTAAGTGTGTATGATAACGGAATGGAAACTTCGCAAAAAATGCACTTTAAATTACCTACAGATAATAATGTCATTACGTAACTGATAAATCTGGAACTATAATGAACAGATAGTTCAGTGCAAAGAAAACATTTAGGATGTTTTCAGCGGTCTGTGCCTTGCAGCCACGAAAGACAGAAGCTGTCAGCTGCTATATTGTTAGTTGAAAGATATCAAATATTTTTAATCCCGTTATGTTATTTACTGCGGAATATAAATTTGCCAATTATTATATTCAACTAATACATTTTTTCTCTAGTCTATTTTCAGTAACTCATCTGCCAACATTTCTTGTACACATATAATACACGTTTACTCTCAGTCGAAACAAATAATATAATCAATGTCCATAAATTTTAAAACAAAATTTAACCCTTTCTTTAACATTTTATAAAAGCTGCTACATAATGCGCAACAATAAACTAAAATGTAATTCAGTTTGAATGCCTTAGCAGTTTAACTGTAAAATCAGACAGCAAAGAGCTATTCATGTTTCCATTATATAAGATAATTACAAATGAAAATAGTACCTTAATAAAAATTCATTTAATACTTTAAAATATATTTTGCAATTCCGCTTAAAGCTGTAGTTTTATTTTATGTTTATCAATTTCCTTTAATTTTACTAAAATCGTCATCTTTTAATGCTTTCTGATATATTAAGTTAAAATATTTATATTATACAATATAAAATATTGGTTTTAAAATTAACATATTAATTTCAGACATTTGTGAATAGTTTAAATTTATTAATACAGATATTTAAAAAGGAAGCTTGTCTTGTGAGGGGAAAATTAGTAATACGACTGCATTTATTCATAAAATGCTTTTATCACTTATATCTCTACCTAAACGTATTTTGGCATACGACCTGTAAGTTCTTAAACCAGTTTCCAGAAATGTCCTTCAACTTATAAAGGATGTGATAGGAAACTTTCAGCCGCACATGTTCGCGCCTCCGGATGGATTCTTTGTCGAAAGGATTATCCAATTTCGGCATTCATTCGACAGCTGCTGCTTAGATCTCAAGTTTCAGTAACAGGTAACATATTTTTAGTATCGTGGTCATTTCAACAACCGCGATGTTCTAATATTTCATCATGCTCCAGCAAAAGTAATTTCAGATTAACAGGAAATTCGTTCTGACTCACTATGGAATTAAAAAGAATAAATTTTTTAATTTCTTTCAACTCTACTTTTATGCTTTTACTTCCGTCTGATTCACTTAATGGTAAAAATAAGCTTAGAAATCCTGGAATTGCAAAATCGATAGCAATGCGAGTTGCTAGAATTAGAAAAGTTAATTGGTAGGGTGAAATTTCTAAACTTACCAGACTTCTGGAAAAGTGAAATTTATAGTTTATCTTAGCTCAATCGTAAAACTGAAATTGAAAGTATATTTCTATGCTTGAGCAATATAAATCTATTTGTAATACATCGTTATATAGCTTTTATTTTGCACCATTAAAATCATATTTCTGTCTTGCTGCTTCAGCAGATTAGGTATCTGAGATGTTGGAATCCTCCAGAAACAGATTGGAGTGTGTTATTTAATTGCGATACGAAGGTCATACAAGGGCTATCCATCTAAAGGAACCAAGGCATTTATGAAAAAATTAACTAAAGGAAATAGGCGTACATTTTCGTTGCATGTAATGAAATCTTATGCCCCAAATTTTAAACTAATAATCTCCATGTAGCTTTTAAGCTGCTAAGAGAAAACGAAATGAAATGGCAAGGTTTCATTGCTTTTGGTTGTAGCGACATTAAATATTTTTGAAGCAGGAAAAATGAACAATGCCCTAGCTGGGACTCGAACCACGAACCTTTCGAATACTCGCCGAGTGTGCTGACCACCACATCACGAAGCTAAGAAGGCTGGAGAAATACCTTATATATTTCCCCGTTTTAAAGGGCGACTGGAGATTAGGAGCCCAATCGCCAAATCCTGGTGGTGGAGAATCATCATCCACCACCTTTTAGTTCGGGCGCCCCTGTAGGGGCATCAGGCTAGTTAGAAGTAGGAGAGATGAAAAATGAGCCATGCGCTCGCCGGGACTCTAACCACGGACCTCTCGAGTACGCGCCGAGCGTGCTGACCACTACACCACGAAGGCATGCAAAGAAGGTGGGAGAAATACATATAAGGTTCATGAACGTTATGAACATCACTGGGCTCCTTGAAGAGAAATATTTACTTTCTGAAACAGACAGAAATTTTAAATCTAACGTTGCATTAAGCTTTTCGACATCACTTCTTGTTGATATAAATTTATTAATCATATAATCTGTATAAAGTTGAAAATTGGTACTTATTTAATTAATGAATGCAAATATTCGATTTCCTTTCATATCTGCAACTTAAATAAAAACCACGTGCTTTTGCTTTGGAAAAATTTAGTCTGTATAAGGAATCTTCTTTAAGTTGGGGGGGGGCGTTTGGAGAGATAATGCATTTATATGTGTCAGCTCTATAATTCTTCACTTGAGAGCTTTTTAATCCGTTTATTCTGATATTTGAAGACTGGAAACTAGTTTAATATATAATTCATCATTATATTTGTAATCTAATTTCTGCGAATAAATTATAATTGCATTTAGCGTAACATGCAGAACATTCACTGAAATTACTCTTTATAGGAGGAATAGTTTTATACATAGAAATATATCCCAGAGCTATTTATCTTTATGAAGAGTTAATGATTATTGTTGATCATTTCTATCAGTATTTTATGAGACCCTTCGCATCTATACATTGTATAATTAGCAGAAGCTTTTTTTTCTTGAAACACTGCTATGTTAATTGAATTAAGCAGGTTAATTATCATTCTGAATAATATTCGATCATGCTTCGAGCCTCTTTATTCCAATTCCTTGTCACCAGCATTTATATGAACATTTAATGTAAATGATAAAGCAGATACAAATTGCATAACATATGTGTAAGGAAAGGAAACGATTCGTCGATTGCATACGCAGCGATAATTAATTTAACTTCACAGAAATTCTTGTGATTAGACACACGTGATATGTTGCCTTAGATTAATCTCATGGTGCGCCGTAGAAAGTATAATAGTACCATGTGTATGGCAGCCACAGAAATAATATATCGCTTTACCGTTTAACTACTGTCAATAACAAGTAGCATTTATTGAAATGCAATAGCGTCTCATCTCAGGATACAAAAGCATTGGACACATAGGATTTTCATGAGTATGTACAAATATGAAAGAATATATCTATTGCTTGGATTTTCTATACACCACTTCACGGTCACAGTATTCAGCAAACATTTTTCAGTTGATTATGATACAACAGTTTCCGAACTCTTAGTAATTCCGCTTCTAATATAAATGTAGAAGTTTAAGATGATGGTAAAATACTGTAGAAAACTAAAGAAGGGAAAGCATTCAGAGAGGAAGTCGCAATAACTTATCACAGTAGACGATATAATAGATCGCATGAGGCTAGTAAATTTTCTCAAAGCTATAACTTTGGCCTGTTGAGAAGTTGTGTCAGAGACATTATGGAATTTTACTCTTATTATATTATTATAGTTCTTAACTCACTTTACTTTTTTTTATTAAAGCAATTTCATTTTCAGAAACATATTTCACTGCTTGCGTATCCAACCTTCCTCAAGTATAGGCGTTTTTGCGCATTAACAAACACGAAAGAAATATGCAATATAAGGTAAACTTTTAACTCTCTGTATATAACTGAAAACAGTTTGTCATCAAATCTTGGATAGCGCATTCTCAAGACTTGCAGAGGTAAGCTGGTTAAAGTGGCGTAACTGCTATTATTCTGCTGCCACTAGACTTCGACGTTGTTTTAGGTAACAGGATTCTCCGGGCCCTGGGGAAAAATCTACTGTTCTGTTAATGTCTTTGAATTTTAAGTTTAGTTCTTGTCATTTGAGTTACCACCTGAGAGAGGCGTAATTTGTTAGCGTAAAGTAGACGCGTTGTGAATTTTAAAGAATGTAATAAAGAGTTCTTTCAACCATTTTCCTGTCTGGTTCCTGCACTTACTTCAGCAGTTACACTGAAAGTTCAGTAATTAATCATTACAACTTCATGAAATGGTCTCACAAGTACAGCCTTCTCAGATTGGCACTTCGGTTACATTTTGATAAAGAAGACTCGGGGAAAGGAACAGAGTGTCTTCCACCCTTTTTCCCTCCCTGCAAACCACTCGAGAGGAATTTTGGCTCTACAGTATTTTAAGTGGCCCCTTGCCGCACAGATATTACACACTCATACCCTTACCGTAATTAGATCACTTTCCCCCATTACACAACAGCTAGCATCCCTAATTACTATACTGACCTGCATGGCAACTTGCAGAGACTTAGGAGTTCTGTAAGCGAAGAATCTTTCGAAACTGAGTAGACTTCCCGGTGACAGTTTCGAAACTGTCACCGGGAATCGAGCCTTGCTCTTTAAATCCCGAGACTGACGTGCTGACTGATTTATCACAAGAGCATGTAGATGGAATGTTCTTAATTTCTTGCAATTCTTTCAAAGAAATTTCATCAGTCCAGACTGATAATAAATCATAGTCCACTGCTTTTAGTTTAACACCATTTTTAGGTGAGTTGATTAGGAATTTCGGAACATGAACAATTCACTCTGAATACGTCGGGAATCGAAGTCGGATCTTCAAATCACTGAACAAATTTCAGATTACTACTCCTCAAGGGCAGACGAGAATATCATCTTTTTTCCACAGTTTAATTGGAAACCCCTCGAAAATTTTAATTAATACATTAAAAGATTTGAGTAGCGTAGGATCTTAAGGAGAAATTGATGGCTTCGGAAATCAAATCCATATCTTCAGATTATCGGACTGATACGATTAGCGTTATAATATAAGTGTACCTAAAAAGCTGAAAAGAATATCTTTAATTGCTTGCAAAATGTATTTTTTCCCACAGAAAGAAAATTGTAAAAGGCTAAGCATTTATCATGCAAAAATAGGATCAGGGAACACAATTTGGTTTTATTAATTAGTCAAATTACCTTAATTTAATTAGTCAAACTACCAACATTTTTTTCCCCAGTTTAAATTTTTTTCTTTAATTGCAAAGAATGCTATAATTTATAAATGAGTAAACTCTTTCTTTGTTCAAAACTGAAAATAATTGCGGTTTTTTCCTTATTTTTTTATTTTATGAATTACCATTACCGATGATTAAAGTTATGTTTTACGGTATTAATAAATTTTATTTATTTTTAAAATAATTATTCTTTGCAGATTAATTTTTTACATTATTACGCTCGAGCAAATTTAACTATTTTTGATGATACTTATTACATTTTTAAAAACTAATTTCATTTAAGACATCGATTTCCATTACGAAATCTAAGCTTGATAACCTGCAATGGCTAAATGCTTAATCCTTCTTTGCTAGTCAAAATAATATGAGATTAATAGTTCTTTCTTGAATAATTTTAAAATGTGGTCGTGTTTAAATTTATGATGCAGAAAAATAAACTGTACACGGCTTTTAAAGTACGAATTAATTTTTACACTTCGCCCAGGAACATTAAGCTTGAAATATCGCAAAATCTAAATGTTTCTGCATTCTTTAGTAAACAGTATTGGGAAAGTATTTTGATTCGTTTAAATTATTTGTACCTTTCTGTGCTCATTTCTTAATAATAAATATAATGACCCATATTTCCTCATCGTCCTAAAAATAGGACAGAACATATAAATGGTCTTTGTATTAAATCCTTGAATTTTTTAAAATGCGGATTTTTGCAGATTTGTTTTGGCATATATTTTAAACGTACAAGTTTATTAAAATTTTGAGCTCCAAGAAAAGCATGCATATAAATTTACTGAGATAATATTCCACACTTTTATACCAGTAAAAACATTTTACCTAAAAGATAAATTTTCCTTGAATTTTTAACTGTCATAAAAATAGGACGACGGTAAAATACACTACTGCCAAATCTCCATCAGGTTGTAATGATGATAATCCTTTCTTTCTCTGTTACATTCCATACATTGCTATTGTATAACTAACCCAGGCACTTTAGTCTAGCTGGCAGGTGCATATCACGTGACAGACAGATGTGTGAAATGTGGAGAAGGGGGCTGAGTGAATGCTTCAAACATTGACTCATGAAGTCAGTTCGTATTCTGAAATTCATCGAAGTAGACTAAACTTCTCTCGTTTCTTCATGCTTGAATTTTAGAGAAGAATAAAATCCAAAAACACAAAAGAAGAAGCCAACTAAAAAAATCGTGAATGAGCCATTATCTCATACAATTGTCCAGAATGTTCTGTCAATAATTACAAAAGCTGAGATACATACGTTTTATATGGATCATTTCTTTACTTCCCATGAATTATTATCCTTTCTTGCAAATAAAAACGTTTTCACTGCTGGCACTATTAGACAACAGAGAATGCTAAATGCCTACTTATACCCTCTAAATGAATGCCCGAAATAGAACGTGGTGCTTCAGATAGCAATTCTGATTCAAAAAAACAAAATTGCAACAGTTCGATGGACTGTCAATCGTGTTATTTCAGTAATGTCCACTTTCGAAGAAGCAAAAAGTATATCTATCGTAGAAAGAAGAGTAAAAGGTGGCAGAAAAGAGGTAAAGATATCAGTGTGCATCCTAGAATAAACATAAAAACGGAGTTGACCTATTTCATAATCATACAGCAGCTTGTTACTTCAATTTAAGGAAAGAAAGGTTCCTGGCTTTTATTTATTTGGGTTGAACAGCATTTGTTGCTTCATGAAAGCTCAGTCAGTTATTTAATAATGATAGTCTGAGCTTGCTTCGCTTTCGAGGACACATAACAGTTGCCTATTTAAGACTTTCTATTCCAAGAAAAACATCTTGCAGAAAACTGGGTGTTCAACAGGTTAATGAAGACTTTTTAAAGCTTCCAAATGAGCATGTTATTGTGAAAAATCCTCCAAAAGTAGTATACAAAGTAGATGCCAGCTAAAAACTTGTACAGTAAAACCAACAAACTATCTGTAAGAAATGTAGCGTTGGACTATGCTTAAGATGCTTCCTCTCATTCCACCTAAGTAATAACGATTAGCAGTATATTATACCATTGTCCTATTTTTAGGACAGGCTGTATTGATCAAGGTAATAAAATTTGATAACTTTTTTTGATTTTATATGTATACATAGACATGAAGAAATATATATTTAAGAACGTATAAAAAACTAATAATTATATAAATGCTTGGTACGATATGGGTTAAGATCAAGTAAGCCAAAGATTTAATGCTTCTATGCAAAGGTAATCAGGTAATGGCATGAAAATTGCACATTTGAGCTTAAATTTAGTATTTTAAAACTAAGCAAAATGAATACATGTAGCTTAAACAATAATTTGTCAATATCAGAATCAAAATGCGGAAACATTACTTTGTAACCGTACTGGATAGGATATATATATATACGTATAATAAGTGAACAGTAGGTGGGCGAAAAAACACTTTTTTTTTAAATTTTTCTGTCGCTATACCCAGAAAATGTTTAGCCAGAATCCCTTAGTTATGCAAAATGAAAAAAAAAAGATTTTCATGTAAAAATATAATTCAAGAATTTTGAAAAATAGCGAAATTTTGCTACTTTTCTTCAAATTTTTATAATTACTGAACTCAATACATTTCATTTGTAATTGTTCCTAATGTGAAGTTTAGGCCATGAGGAAGACGAAAAAAAGTTTAATATCTGCAATTTCCAATTTTTTATTGTTTGCGCAAATAGCTCAAAAAACACAGTATTTTGTTTAAAAAAATAAAGTAAAAAATATTCCATAATTTCTGATAATTTTATTTTTCCACTTTTAATTAACAAATGGTGAGCACATTTATCAATTTTAATTTTCTGATTTCAAATGACTGCACCTTAAAGTTAGTTTTTTCGGCAATCTTCTGGCGTAATAAATCATAATAAAACGGTTTTCTCGTCATTTCTTGCGTCAGCGCCACACACCTTTTTAGATGCTTTAGTGACAGGTTGACACACTTTTCTACAGCCTGCGTGTGACAAGTGAAGCTTTGGAAATCCAAGGATTTAAGCGATGTGCCGTTTCTAATAGATTATCGATGTATTCATGCTTAGTGTTTCTTGGTACTGAAGCAGAAGAGATATTGCAACTATCGTACCAAATCATGTCAATATAGTTTGTTGCAACGAAGGTAAGTTTGGGTGTGGTGAAGTTTCCAATAAGCTTTTCCTTGGAAAGTAATTCAGCTATCAACAGTTGGTGCAGACTTAGTTCTCTGTTGTATCTTCTTTCGTTCACAATCATTGTATCAAATTGCGGGGTGAGAAAAGAAAGCAGTCCACTAAAATTACTGATATGATGATTTGCAGTAAAATTTTGAGTTAGGTATATCGTGATGATCTGATGGTTTCAAAACCTATCTTCGGTCCTTTCGTGAAATTTTTGTGGGTTTTGATTTTGAACCAAAAAAGGCATGTAATTATTCAAAATAAAATGTATCAATTGCCTGATTTCATCAGTAGGTTTTTCTAAGCTCACGTATAGTCTGAGAACTCGATTTGCGGTCATAAACCTTCTTGAGTGTGACAGTGGACCAGCAACTTGAGCTGCTAAATCTTCTAAAATTGTACCTGACATTATGGCATCAGAAATATCAAGTAAGCGCAATTAATAAATAGTTTCTCAACACTTTCCTCTCAACTTGAGGAACGGGGAATTCAATGTATTCGAGTGAGTTAGTGGAAAACTTTCATAGCCAGCGAGTTTTTTCCAGATCGGTCCACTAAAAAATTTAGACCCTGTGGTTACACATCCAGGGGATGAAACAGATGTCGGAATTGCAGTCTGTTGAAGTATAGGAGAGCTATAACCCACTGCAGTAGTCTTCCATCGTGCAATTCGATCTTGTGGAAAACTTCAATTTTGAAACTGATATTAAGCAGTTCTATCCTTCTCTATCTCATGCCGTTCTTGAAGGGCAGTCTCACATTTGTCAAATGGGGAATTATGGTAAAAGCTATATCTTCAGCTCATCCTGTAGAGGAGGAAACATAGCCGATATGTCCTGACCATGGTCCTTGTATGAGGAAATAATGGTTATCTTTTTCAGCTTTTCGCAAACGCTTTGAATGAATTCTTTAAATTATGGTCGTGCCATGTTTCCTTCCATCAAAATGCAGACCACATGGTGTTTTTTAATATATTTATTCTAGAAACCATTTCTGTTTTTCTTCTTATTATTTTGTTTTATCAAGGACGTAAGAACTGTCCAAGTCAGTTATCATATACATACTTACGCAATATTTACAGTGTACACAATATTTACAATTATACAATAATGTAACATAATATTTTATACTCACTGTTTAAAAACTTTGTAAAAAAATTTCGAAATACCACCATTTAAAAATATTATTAAGCTTTTTGAAAAATAATAAATGATTTGAAATCATAGGTTTTACATTTTTTGTGTGTTCCTCATTCCCCAAAATTCAGAATAAGACCTATAGCATTTCGATAACAGTGAGTTTAATAACTATAAAAAAGTGGCGAAAAACATCTAAATTCCACCAATTTCCAGAATTTTGAGAGCGATGAGGGAATGGAAGCCATAATTTTATTTCACGTTTTTCATTTTGTTTAGCTAGGTGATAGGCAACTTTTCTGGGGTAGAGTGACAGAAAATTAAAAACAAGTGTATTTTTTGGCCCACCCTGATAAACAGGATAATTCATGAACACACATATGTAAGAAAACATATGAATCAATACAGAAATGCAATAATAACTGAATGAATATTTTTTGAATGGATAAGAAATAACTTCCTTTAAAATTGGGCTCAATTTTACAGTAATCCTGCTGCCTTTTGCAGAAAACTGTCATCCATTTTACAGAAAGACGCTTTTTATAGAAATTGACTGAAAGCTGCAAGTCCTAGGAACAGGCTGGTAAAGTAACTGGTTTACGGAGAAAATGGATTATTTGTAAACTTTTAACTTATTTTATCGTAGGTGCAATTTCTTACGAATCAACTTTTGTTCTGATAATCCAATGATGCATCTGATTTCTTGAAGAAATAAATCTGACTTAAATATTTTGAAATAGAGCAAATAGTTATGACACAACGTAGCATAAATCTTTGTTTTGAAGCTTATTGAGATTGACAAAGTGAATTCATAGAATTAGCTAGACTTTTATTGAAAAGAGAACATAAAAATCGCAGTTGTGCCCTCGCTGGGATTTGAAATACTGATCTTCAAACAGCTAACTGGATGTGCTACCGCTTACATCACGAGACCACGCACTGAAAGCACAGCACTGCGTGAAGAATCCTTATAAACATATCCAGAAGTATATGCCTATCTGGTATGACCTTAATACTTAGTTTTAAGGCTGAAAAGTATTGTCCTCTTAGCTTAAAGATAATTGAACTGCTGAAAATGTTCCAGTGTGACATATGTCGATATGAAAGATTTTTCGTAATTTATTCCAGTATTGATAGAAATAGCCTAAACTGCGCATCCCTGTTCATAATTTTTGCAGGAAAGGAAGGAAAATGAATTCGTAAGATTAATTATTTTTGAACTAACATGCCAAGGAATTCAAATTAACATAGAGAGCGATCTTTTTTTTGTGTGTGTTGATATTTATAAGAATTTGAGTTACCATGTAGATGGTATATTTTTCGAGTTGACGTAGAGAAAAAATCAGAGTAATCTAGAAAAGCAAACGGGAGTTATAAAAAAGAAGATTTAAAAATAGTTCAGATGAATTAGAAAAAAGTAACTTCTACTAATCACTTGCTTATTTCTTTTTTAGTGATCCTTGTTTGTGATGTGTTCGGTTATAAATACATCAAAATGCATTTTGCGTATGTATGTTAATATAAAGAACCACACTTTTAGGGAATAAATAAAATTATAAAACAGCAATACCAACAATAATCTCTAATATTTTGAACAAATTTTATCTCTACTTTTGATTTGATATAGGAGTAATTCAGTGAAAGGTATTTTTGTTTATTGGTGTAAGCAACATTATCCAAAAATATTTCAATTCGAAAATCTTTTGAACAAATAACCTACGATGATTAAATCAGTTCAATGATTTTTTGTCTGTATTCAGATACACGAATTTGCTAAAGAAATTACGAATTCTAGAGATTTTATTGCGAAAAGAAAGAAAAACATTCATGGAAACTAAACTGGATATTTATTTCTTGTTAAAAGACCTAGGCACTTATTCAGAATGTGTTTCTATGGTAACGAGGTGCAGAGGTGAATAGATCAGAGTGCGTTTATTGAATGGTCCCATTAACTATACATATGCGAATGTATAGTTAGGTTTTCAATTTCTGGATAGCAAGGCTTTTAAGCAAACTGAGCACGCCTACCCTACTAGAAGAATAAAAATCTAAAGCATAAACAAAATGAAACCATTTCGGAAATAACATTCTCTCCAATATTTGTAGAAGTGTCTGGGCTGCTGGTACTTACATACGCTAATTCACCTTTTATTGTAGCGGCTAAATCAAAAATTTCTTTTTTAGTTCATGGCATTATATCAAAATACTGTGAGGTGCACTGGCATTTAATTTTAAGGGAGATCGCAAGAAAAGTAAAAGCAAAGTTCACGCTTAGCCTTTTTAGAATGTTTGTCTGCTTATCTTCGCTAAGAACAGATATTTAGCCAAACTTTAGTGTCTGAAAATTACAGTTAAAATTTATATTGCTAATTTTATTTAATTAGAAATTCTCGTTTTAAATAGATGCTTCAGACATTAGATACATGTAATTATTTACTATTTTTAAGCCATTAAGTTTAATTTCCGCCTTCAATTCAAAAAATATTGGTAGACTTCATGAATTTGAAACTTCAAAAGTTCTAAATTCGTGATAGTTCCTGACAAGAATGAAAAACATAACTCTAACGTATTAAAAAAAGAAAAGAAAAAGGCCGCCACATTACTCTGGTTGATAAATTGGTTACCGGAGTCCTGAATCCAGTCAGAACTGCAGGTTGGGTTCACCTGCCGCTTGAGGGTGGGCTGTACGCGTATGTCCTCCCGCGCTTTCATGGACATAAAACAAGCCTACCCTTGTGGTGCACCTAAGTCAACGTTCTTTGTAATGGGATGGCTTAACGACCGATGAGTTTGGCCATTTTCAACGAATGGCTTCGAGTGTGCATGCGGGCATTAATGGGGTAACCTTATAATTTTGTTTACAAAAGTTCAAATTTCAGAGCGAAATTAAAAAAGGGAAAGTATTTTAAAAAGCATTCAGATTATGTATAAAGTTCCTCTTCCACTAGTCAGGTGCGTAGGTGATCAGTAAGTGGTTCTCCAATCAATGAGCGAATTTAATTTGGTTGATATTTGTGAGGAGGTTGTGGGAGGAAATATGAAATTTATATGCATATTCTTCTGCAGAAGATTGGGAACATGTAATGAACGAGCAGCAACCAGATGAGGCCAAAAACTAATGACGGCAGTTGTAATGATGAACATTAAGGAAAGATATTTATTAAAAATAATTGTTTCGAAGTTCAGATGTATCGATACTGTAACGAGAAATCTAAGTCCTTTGAAAAAGTAAGAAATCAGTTGAATTTAGTAAAGAGAGACAATGAAAACTTTACTGTTAATTGTCCGCATGGAAAACAAGAAATCCAGGTATATATATATAATTTTAGAAAGCAGTACTAGAACAAGAGAGACCTATTTGGTCAAGAAGTTTGCGCATAGAGCTGCAAAATTTTATGTAAAGATTAGAAAAAGGAGCAAAATTCTAAAAACTATCGCCTAAAAGTAAATTTGATACTGTAGTTCCAGAGTGTAAGAATACTTTGAACAAATAATCAATTACTAAAATAGTAAAAGTTACCACAAAAAACTAAATGTTGGTATTGAGAAAAAACTCAACGTTAAAATAATAAAATTAAAACACGTAAACATTAAGAGCCTATTAATAGCTTAAGCTAAAATTACAAAGAATGGCAATAAATGGCAATTTAGCTTAACTCGAGGTTTATCACGGACTTATCAAGGGAAAAGCGTGACAAATTCGAATCCAGCTAGATAACATTGCGCGTTTCGTCAAACGACAGAAATTGAGACTGAAACATATTTACATTAAGAGAAAAATGAATAGAATCAACTTATTGCATTTAGACTCAATTTTTATCACTTCTTTTCACGACGCGCCTGCCATAAACTTAAAATAAAAAAAAGACCGAAAACGAAAAACTGTACACAATGCTTAGAAAGGCGTATGTACAAATCAAAAGGCCATTAGTCAAAAAATACATTATTTTAAGGGAGATCCCAATGAGCTAGAAGAATTAAACTTAGTAAAGTAAGAAAGCTAAAATTAAAATAAAACACAAGTGTCTTGCTAAGACCAATTGCAACTTATAGTGAAAGAAAAAGAACATACCTGCATCCTTTGCTGTTTCAAAATTAAAAGGGTAAAAATGCTGAAAGAGGTTGCCAGAATTAGAATTCTAAAAGAGGGGGGGCAACCAGAAACGAAAAGCAGTTAAAAATCACCAATCAGGTGTAACTTTGTAGAAAAGGGAAGTAAACATCATGATGCGTAAGCCAATGGTGCGCAACGGCCTGTGTGAAAATCTGGACAAAAGGGAGGGAGGGAATGAAGGGGGTTTCTTGAAGGTCGAAGATGGACGCTTTTTCAACAAAATGGCATCTTGTTCAGTTCTGAGTCAGGTAAATAATTGTTCGAATGCGAAGAACAAAGTGGCTAAACTTAGTAATTGTAAAATCTGGCCTGAAAGCAGTGGAAATTAAAAAAAAAGCATGATTTGTTAGAAAAAGTCGTAACTCTTCTTGCTAGAGGGCTTACAAGCAATAAGAAACGAAAAAGGCCCTTAAAATTAGCTAAAAAACAGAAAAGGCCAAAAACAGTAACATTAAATTTTTAATTTAATAATAAAACCGAATTTCTGTGCCAATTTAAGAGAGTAAAAAATTAGAAGTAAAAGGAACCTATGTTACATTTTTACATTAAATCTCTTGAAATAAATTAAATTACGTTTCAGTCTCAATTTTTGTCGTTTCACGAAACGCGTAATGGTATTTAGCTGAATTCGAATTTGCCACGCTTTTCCCTTGATATGTCCGTGATAAACCTCGAATTAAGCTAAATTGCCATTTACTGCCATTCTTTGTAATTTTAGCTTGTGCTTTTAATATGCTCTTAATTTTTACGTGTTAAATGTTGAGTTTTTTCTCAATACCAACATTTAGTTTTTTGCAGTAACTTTTACTATTTTAGGAACTGATTATTTGTTCAAAGTATTTTTACACTCTGGATTTACAGTATCAAATTTACTTTTAGATGATAGCATTTAGAATTTTACTTGGCAAGTATTGCTCAGTCACAGTCCTGCATAAACATTTAATTTTAAATGCGTGTAATGAGAATATATGGGCTATCTTGAATTGCTTTAGAAATGTGATGCAGCATTATCAGAATTTTATTGTAGCAGGCCAAATGTAAATGATGTCATTCAAAAGTTTAATCTGAAAGCATTTTAAATATTGTAATTCTTTAAATAATATATCAAGTATGTATTTTTCAATTTACATGTACATTTTGTAGTTCGAATATACTTTTTAAAAGCTTAATTCCAAATTCATTCGAGACATAGTTAAATTCATTGGAGACATAGTTTTAAAGTCCTTTTTTGTAGGAAATGTATTAGAAGTTCATTAATAAATTGTAATTTGTTTTCTAGGTGATAGGAAATTAAAATGACTCCAAGAAATTAGCTTAACAATTAATTTATTCAGTCATCTACGTAATTTAACTCGTTGAATCTTAGCACGTGTGTCGGTAGCACGAAGGTATATTTATCAGAGCAGTTTCGTATACCAGAGGCTGATTACGGAGTCACTACCTCCATTTTGTCGACAGCCTTCTCTACTGTGTGTTCGTAATGACGTATGAAACTATTGAATAAGAATTTTAATTTATTCTAATTTTCCTTTTGAGAAATTATTATACATTTCATCAGTATTTTTTGATAATTAAGATATAACAATGTTTTAATCCACATTACCTATAAAACCATCTTCGTTTTACTTTTATATATACATATGTGCAATTAAATAATGTACATATATGTGCACTAGATATATTTTATTTGCATCGCACGGAAGGAATTTTGAAATTCCAGTAAAACATCAGTGAAATTATTACAGACATATAACAGCCCCATTTTTTCTTAGCTTAGTCTTTGAACTTTTCTTGTAAAAGAAATACCAAATAAAAGATTACATTGTATACGCTATCCGTAAAACATGGTTCATAGTATATTTTAAGACATAAGCAAAACTTCTAATAAAACCTAGCTGTAATGTTTAAAACATTGATAATACGGTTTTATATTGTATATTCTCTTTTTTTCCTCAAAATTAGGACACATTCTTAAGTTTTAAAAATTGATGCTAAAATTATACATTATACAGTCTTACTTTTAGCTCAAAATTAGAGAAATTTAACTAGGTAGTCTGACGTAACACTCAATATAAGCGATTGGTTGAACATATTGAATGGAAGATAAAGGAAAACATAGTTAGCATTATGGAATTATTCTGAGTATTTCATTACTATTACTCCGTATTTTAAAAATATCTATTACTTTTAAACTGCTGACATTGTTAATTTTTTTTTGTCTTTTGTTTTTCATTAATAGTGTAATTAAATTTTTATCGCATATTATTGAGAAATATTTAAAAACTTCTAGAAATGCAGAGAAAAAATTTAAAGTTGCTCTATAAATAAGCTTCTAATTGATCACAGAGGTTCATATTGTGCATTATAAACTTAACACATAATTCTAACATGCTTTTTCATTACTTTCAAAACTCATAACCAGATTAAAATTGTATAGAATTAGGATTCAGATGTCCAAAGAATACCCAATCAATCAATAGGGGGATACCTGACGGTAGCAAGTGTAAAATCTTTCCGAACATAGGGTAAGTTTCAACACTAGAACGTCCAAATACAGGGTATTGTAACACAACAATAGTATGAAAATTCATCTCTGTGTGGAAGCGGAGGATTTTCCCCAAAGACAGAATCTGTACTCATGACGCTTTAGAAATGAGGCTTAAGTAGCATAGTAAGTAGTACAGAAAATCCTCCAATAAACAGAAAAAAGTTGCGAATTAGAATCTCTTTCAGAAATTGACAGGCTTATTAATTTTTAAGAAATTTATTAAATAAGCTATGTAAACCATCTGAAATAAATGCTGACAAGCAAATTAAGGACATTCCGAAACACAAATCATACATAAACATAACTTGATCTTACATAAACAAAATTATTCCCTTGAATAACATTTAAAGTACCAAATTGACATTTTTTAAGAGAAAATTCATAAAAATCTTTGACTCCTATTTAAATTTATTTATTATAATTTTTTATTATAAACTGAATGATTATATTTTATAATGGTATTTGTAAATGTTCTATAATTAAAAACTGGTAATCTTGAAAACGCGAAATTTTATAATTGAGAGTTATATGGATATTATCATTACCGATAGTGCCTGTCTGAGAATTTTTAAAAAGAGATAATTACATATAGAAAAAGTCAAATTTTTCACCAGAATTTAAGGGTTAAGATTTCCAAATATTTTAGGCAAGACAGTTTTTCGCATCTTAATGAGGGAAATCTTTCTGAAACTAAAATTCAGTTTATCTCTCAGATAAAATTTTATGCAATTTTAAAGTCTGCTTAAAATTAGACAAGACAACATTATCTGGGCCTAGGCTTTGAATCAAGCAAAATTGAAAATTTATTTTGGCCTAGGGTTTGAACAAATTTCTATTGATTTCGAAAGATATCATATATAGATCCCTCTTCTTTGCCAGCCCCCCAAAAGTCCCAATTTGATTCAAAGTTTGTATTTTACATGCATTAATGGGAAAAGTGGAAACTATTTTTCTTTTAATTTTTTAATTCAAAATAAGTGATTTTATTTGCCCATAAAACTTATCAAAAAGAAAAATTGCTTTCCCATTCTTGAAGTCCTCTGAATTCAAAAATCTGATAAATTTAAGAGATGTTAACATTATGTCTTCTTTATTTTAACTTCTTTATGAATGAATTTAAATTTGTGAAGATTAAATGTGCGTAATAAAATTATATCTATAAAAATTTCCCAAAGTAAAAGTAAATGAAGCTCTATCATTTTTTGTCTTAGTAATTACTATTCCTATGCTGTTTCTTCCTTTCTATGTTTATCTGATTCATCAGAAAACAGAGTAGCAATTTTTGAATGTATCTGCTAGAGTAATTATACAAACTGAAAGCTATTCAAAGCATTAGTAAACTAATATTTGAATAAACGTTATAAGAAATTATTAGCTTCTAAAATTTTCTTATTATAAATACCATACATTTTAACACGAGTGTAAGTAAATCTACATAGATTTCTAAAAACGTCCTTTAATACAGTTATAATCCTTAAGTGGTTTTTGATCACCTTCCATAAGAAGAAATAATTAAGTATTTCGAAAATTTTCCAAGGCTTTAAAAATTTACTTGTAGACTGCACTGTCTTTATCCTGCTTATTTCAATTATATATAGCCCACAACTGAAATTATAACATTATTCATTTGAGCATTGAACTCATAAATTTTAAGGTAACAAAGAATTTTGATAAGCAAAGGCATTTTTCTCTTAAAACAAACGAACCTGGGAATTAAAAGTTCAAAATTTCGGAAACGTATCATTTACAAATTATACGATCAAAATAATGAATACTGTTTAATTACAATGCTGAAATGAAAAATTAATTGCGCAGTCAAAATTAAAAAAAAATAAACTCTACTTTTAGCGATTATCATACAGAACTAAAAACTTAACTGATACATTAATTGTTCACTGTATCTCTCATGAACGCATAATCTATAGCCCATTTCAAATTTTGCTTCTGTATGACGCATTTCTTCGTGATACGCCTGGAAGAATCAGTTGACGCTTATTGATGTAAACGTTACTGAATTTTTAGCACTGAACATATGTAAATAAAAATTTCTTTCCTCTTGCTATTTCTAATAAATGGACCTGTTTACTTTCATGTTTGATAGCAGTATATCCTTAAACATTTTGACACCTTCTTTGTTTCAGTATCTTCCCTTTAAATATTAATTTTTAACATCCAACAACTATAATAACATTTCCTAATTTACGTTTCTGCTATGTTGCTATCTACAGTACAACTCAGCCCACTTATCTACTAGATTTCACTTCATTCCTAATGAAGGATTATGCCTCGCATCTAAAAGGGCCCAAAAGATGTGCTATAACCCACTACAGTTTTATTCTACTCTATTTATATTTTCATTTATTTTTAAGCTCGTACCTTTCAGTTTTATTGTTTAAATATAACACTTGAAATCATTTTACATTAAACTGATAAGAATGTCACTTAAAACGGAAAAACTAATTAGTTTCTCAAGCACATAACGACTATGAAAGATTCTATTTCACTCGTACAGTTTTCCATATTCTGTCTGAATATACAGTTTCATTAATATTGCAAAAATCGTTCCAATCTTCTTGATTATCGAATATGAAATGAAAAACTGACATACTGCAACCAAACATTCACAAATAAAGGTATACATTGCATAGTAGCATCAAGTTGCTGATTAAAACATGATTTGATAATGAATATTAGCATTGTAAATGATTTGCTTTGTTTGTTTAGGTGTTAGGGAAAATGCTTTTGTCCTATATTAGTAATTCAATAATTTCTTTATGAATAAACACATTATTTATTCCTAATCTGAAGGAGTTTTCTTGAAATGAATTTAGAATTTTGACATTTAGAGTGTTCATGCAAGGGTAAATTTATATTAAGACTAATTTACAATGAATTGTTAGTATCCCTGAATTATTCCGTAGTAATAGTAGTTAAATATTAATATTAAAAATATGACATCTAAAAGTTACATCCTATTGCGATGCATAGATTAACAAGTATTTGATACAATTTTACTTACATATATGTTTATAAGAATATGCATCCTTACTTACTCACAGACTAAATTCAGTTCTTCTCGTGTCGCTGCCAGTGCTAGATCTTCTTTTTGCGCAATAGCTTCTAATATAGTTAAACAATCTTTAAATTCTTGGGCTGTGCAGTTCTGGTCACTTTCTGCTAAGCTACCTGAAATGTTTAAACAATATTCTTAACATATAGAAATTTATGTGTATAATTTTTTTATTTATTATCATAAAGGTTTGAAATTTAATTATTAAAAATAAATGCCATCAAATGCGATTTGCGGGGGTAATACTGATGACGAATCCATTACTAACTCAAAATCATTAATTTGACAGTAGTTAAAAATACAGGAAAGAATAATAATCAGCATTGTAATTAACACAACAATATCATTAACTTGATTTAACTGAATTTCTAAGCAGTTTATCCAAGAGAATAAATAAGTTTATTTCGGTACGCCAATGAAATCAATATTCAAAGCACAAAGAACATATATTATAAGTAACGAAAAGGTAAACAACGTTAGAAATGAAGAAACTGAATTATAAATTACAATGAAATAATAATATTTACAGGAGAATTTGAACGATGTTACTGAGTTCAAACTCGCCTAAAAAATTTGATTAGAAGTTTCTGTTTCTATAACAATGTTCATACGTTTTGGATTATATACAATTAAATTACATACTGTTATAATTAAAAATAGTTATCAAACACCAACAAAAATATTACTGTAATCCCAAATAACTCTTTTCTCTCTTTTTTCGGTTTATCCTTTTGCATAGTTTCCTTTTGTCTTGATAAATTGTGACAATCATTTTATCCATCACTTCGCAATAAGCAAACTTAACTATAGTTTTAAACTAAGTTCATTTAATCCTCACCCCGTTAATCAGAAGTTGACTGAAAATATAAACTGATTATTGGCTGCAAAGTTCTTAGCATGCATTAAAATAAAATAAAATATTTTTTTTATCTTTTCACTATAAAATACTGCTAGAATAATTTAAGGAATCTGAAGAGTAAATGGACAAAAATATTCAAACTTTCTTTGATTTTTTCCCCTCCTCTCTCTCTCCTCTTTTTTAAATTAGCTGATATTTAGGATTTATATAATGTTAAGCAAGTCACTGATATAATATACTTTCTTTAAAATGTAAATATGAAATAAAAAATATGTTTCCGACTATATATTTTTTACTCCCAAAGTATCTAAAGAAACATCACGCGCTCTGAAAATTCCTATGTATTAAATTATTTTCTTCATTACTAGTTGAATAGTTTTTAGATAACCATACTTGTTTAAGAGTTTAAAAAATCACTAAGGACCATTTTCTTATGTTCTCGAAACGTGGTGGGATATTTTGCTGAATTGCAATTTTAACTTTTCCTAGAACATTTCGACGTGTTTGGATATAAAACTAGCAATGCGTAAACTTTCGGATGTTAGTGTCTTAAACAGCAGACTAAGAAATTTTGGAGCGCATAAAAAGAAACTTATGCTTCGAATGCTAATAAGTTAAAATATAAATAAAACATTCCATTCCCAATTTCAAAATATTATTTTATTGATTACTTGGCCCTTCTTTTAGGAATTAATAAATCTTTCACTTTTATCGTATGTTCAATTTCAGCATCTACATGGTATATCACGTCTTACAGGCGAAGGAAAGATAAGCTGTTTCTAGGTTTTCATGCATGAAATCAATTAAAATAACTTTCTGGGGACCCCTACGTGATGGACATATTGAAGAAACATAGTACGTACTACAAAAAATGTTCTATACACAAAATCAAGAAATAATTGGGGAGTCAGTTACATGACGGAACTTTCAAAGAAAGTTTTCAAAGAAAAAAATAATATTGAATGAACTCAATGTACATAACCAAAGGTTGTGAAATATATGAAATCATCAAGCGTAACTTTAAAGGAAAGGCTTTCTTTTTCAGTAGTTCAAGAAAGTTAAAATAATATCATACTCAGATTACAGATTTAAGAAATTGGATCCTCAGTTTTTGTATGAAGTGTACATACTTGATGTTTCTAAATAGTATATACATATACTATGAACACACTGTAAGCAATTATATTTTAAGCATTAGAATTAGTAAAAGTTTGAAATAAGTAGAAAACGTTTAAAATATATGAAAAATATTAAATTAATGAATGGTATTTGATTGAAGAAATAATTAAATGCTTAGGAAAATTTATTACTTTAGAAAAACACTGTTGGAGTTAACTAATCGGAATTCTACCACTTTTCCTTAATTTAGCTTTACTTTGCTTAGTTTGATTAAAGAAAAAGATTTTAATTTCGTCTCACCTGGAAGCTCTTTGGTACCAGATGAGATCAGTTCTTTTGAAAGACTGTGTGCATGTATATAGATAGGTAGATAGGCATGGGTGCGTGTATGTGTGATAAATTCGAAAAGGTTTAAAGAATAAAAAAGGACAAGGCTCTCACCGACTGAAAATAAACGGTCCAAGGTATTTTCCCTTCGCATTCATTGTTTAAGTAAAATTTTGCTACTAAATATATATTCGTAATTTTTTTAACACGAAAGAAACATTTCCGCAAGTTCCACAAACATGTATTTTGAAACTGTATACCTTGAGTCAATGTTTTTATTCCCACAATCAAATCTTAAAAGCCACTTTAGATACTTCAAATTTTAAAGATATTGCTGTTGATATCAAAGCAAATATATATACAAATTTATTAAAAATGATAGAGTACAATATTATATCATATAACATTATGTATCAATTTTACATTTTAGAATCAAAATTTTGTCTTCAAGGTCAATATTTCATTCAAATGTGCTTGACTACTAGGCTACTATAATCCCTCTGTCTTTTTTTGAACGCTTACGTCAAAAAATTGTGAAATTTCGAAATGATATGGATTTTCTTGTAGTTCCAACAAGATAATTTTACTTCAAAGACAACTTTTTTGTAAATTTATGACGAATTAATGTATTTAAAAATTTTATTTGTTTATATTTTCGTTTTTAAACTGAAATAGGTTTAATATTCCTGAACAAGAGAACTTTATGATAAAAACTTAGCCCATATTTTTAATTATTTGAAAGTAAAACAGAAAAACCTGAGATTAAAATCATACACAAAGTTTTCAATAATAATATAAAAGATTAAAATATATGGATTAAGTTCAAAGTGGTAAATATCATTATCTCGGAATATTCTAGAAATGAAAGGACGCCTTAGACTTCGGTTTATTTTTTTAAAATTTCAACTGACTACTGCAACATCTGCAGTTGAAAAATCTCATATCTTCTCTCTCCAGTTCGTTGCATTTATCATTTGAATAGCACAGACATTTTGTAATAAAACATCTCGATCTGAAGCAAGGATCCATACTAAGCGAATAAATAAATAAATAAGGAAAATAGGCTCAAAAAGTGTGACGTGAGAACATGTTAAATCAAAGCTCTCGATGAAATGCAGGAGGGGAAGAGAAAGGTTAAAAAGAACGTGAAGATTGCTGAAAGGATTGCACCCTATGAGAGGAATTGCTTTTGAACATTTGAATAAGAAAAGGGGCTTGATAGGGTCCCAAATTTTAAGCAAAACGGGCTCAAGAAATATATATTTTTTTTTACAATATGTGTGTATGTGCGTTCGCTTAAGTGAAATGTGAAGCTGTTTTGTGTACCGAGCTGGGTAGAATATTATAACATCGAAAGAATCCAAGAAACTTATTTTATATTTCTATTCTACCACGCGACGTACTTTAAATGCAGATTGAGCGCGAAATGCAGGAATAAATTCAGGAAAGGAAATCAAATTGAATGTCGAAAAATTATACCTTTTTATATATCAGAATTGCTTACCGGTTTCTACATGAATTGAAAGTCTTAGAAAAAAAATATGATTTAACGAAAACTAGGGAAATATCAGAATATGTAGTCATCCTGAAATTTAATAGTTTTCCAGTAAATGGAATTATTTATAACAAATCTTAGGAACTCATACATAGTCATCCAGAAATTTAGTATTTTTACAATTAGTGGAATTATTTATAACAAATCTTAAGAACTTCATATAATTAGCCTAACTTAGACTTCTGAAATTCATTGAAAGACTACACAGTTTTACAGTAACCTAAAGTCAGAAGTATGACAAAGGTACAAACCTACAACCTCACAGTTCGAATCCCAGATGGTAGATAATAACCTTACTGTATGTTCATTTGCAAAAGATTGTAAGTTTCTTTAATCATGTACTTTCATATAATTTGAAATAAAATCTCAAACGCGCAATACCTTAAGTTGTTTCTGCCACGGGTTTATAGATTGAACAAGGGGCAGCAATAACTTCTCTTTGCAAATTACGATTGTCATCAGTTTATTGCAAAGCGAGGTAAATGTTCCTGTTTTAAATTATTTTCTTTTCCTCTCAATGTTTGTAGCGGTGTGCTAGCAATAAGTAAAGTTTTACCTTAAGAGCCATTTCGAGAGCATTTCGTAAATTTAGAAAAATGTAGCGAGGTAATTCAGCGATATTCCCACAATTAAAACCTAAGATGTCATCTATAAACTTTATGAATATTGTGAGATTATATATAGCAATAGAAATAAAAAGCAGCGATATACTTGTTTCTTTCAAGTTTCAGTTTCCACGTATTCAACCCTAAGACATTCTAAAGGAACTGTGCATATCGTTACAAGAGACTATATGTTACTTAGTACATTCTTGTGCAAAATTAAGAGAATTTGCACTTTATGTCGAATTTCTTAAAAATTAATGGTTGGAGTTTAATGAAAATTGGTATGAACATACATTTATAACAGAGAAAGAGATGTAAAATTTCAAAAGCCATTTTATGTAAGCGTTATTATCAGAGAAGCTCATAGTGCAGGGATGTCTAAAATCCACGTTATGATATCGTTTTGAAAATGAGTCTAATATATGGTATTATCCTTTCTCACAATCAGATAGGTTGTGCAACGTGACGGCATTCTCAACAGGAGGCAGCTAGGAAGTTCCTATGGCAATCGATCCTACTCCTGCAGCAAGGCAGTTTTCAAATCCGGGATGGCTCTTGCAGGGGATGGCGAAATAAAACTGCCCTCCCAAGAGCATTCCAAACATGCTGGGATTATATCAAGATGAGATAATATCAAGAGATCTGGCTGGCAAATCCATGCAGTGATAATCCTAGCTTTTCAGGTAATAGTCGACTAGCTATGCCTTGTGTGGACGAGTATTGACGTTCATTAACAGGAACTGAGGACCAACAGCGGCATTAAAATGTTAAGCATATGGCTCTAAAATGTCCTTTCTACGTAAAATAACAGTCAGGAAGCCTTCTTCAAACACATGCAGGGGTGCATGCCCGTCCAACCCAGTGCCTGCCCAAACCATTACACCGCAATGATCCTTTTCCCTGTTGAGAGAGGGATGGTATTTTATTTTAGGCTCCCTATATATTCAGATACGCCGGGAATCAATGTCCAGACTGAATCTCGAGTCATCTGTAAAAACCACGGTCTGATTCAAGTCGCATGTGATCTGAAGCATGCTAAACGTGCTCTCTTGGATGCTGAAGCGGGCGGGACACAAACAGCGGGTCATCTATCTCATGATGCCTTTGGGCAACTGTAGACCGCGGAACTGGGGTTCCAGTGGTAGCATACAGCTCACGTAAGAACTGAGAACTGAGCTCCATGACCCCCTGCGCTTGTAATTACTTGCTTCCAATCTAATGGCAATCCTCCATCTCATTGCATCATCTGTTTCTTCAAGTCTATATATTTTACCTGCTACTTTACCAAATTTAGGCAACTCCTGCTAGAAACACGGCGATGTTATGAAGGAGTACAAGCACACAAATCCCCGAAACCACTCTTGCGTTTATATCTTCGTCACAACCCCAAGTCTGCAGACACTCACGTAGACGCTTATGTATTCCACTCTGAATATTTGCGTAAATCTTCCCCGCCATAATTAGTTTTCTACACTTCATTCTGGCAAAAATTTGCTTCTTTAAAATATATAATTACTCACCGTTCTAGTTTTCATCGTATTTGTAGCAACAATCTGTTTTTGAAAGATGTCCGGTCTTTCCACGAAGAAACTCAAATGAATGTTTTTTCGAACACAGATATCTAAAACGTTTTTCTTGCTGACCTAAATAATTCTGAAGGGAAATTCTTATGCATAATATTGTTGATATAAGGAGCATAATAATTAGAAAAATATTGATAAGCCTCAGTTAAAAGCTAATTAGGGGAATTTTTAAAAAGGTGCTTTTTTAAATAAGGTTGCAGTTACATTAATCTGCATCATTACCTTAACTTACTAATGTTTCGTAGTACAAATCTAAACATATTTTATAGGTTTAGAATCAGCAACGCTCACTTTATTTTTAAAAACAAAATTTAGAAATGATTTTCTGGCGGTCAGTTTGGCCTTACTTCTCTTACAATTAGGCAAAAAAGCAATATTATTTGATTTGTTTTACTTGATTATGGCAAAGTACGAGAGCTATCGGTCTAAGGGGAGAGAGGCCTCCGTACAGGACTTTCTTAGGGAACTGGCTCGTAAGCCATATTACGCATAAGAAAAGCTGGGAAAGCGGTTCATGCAGCCAGCCTGTTCCTCGGAATTCGAAGTACGCATCGAACTGCTAGCGATTAGTGACTTTGTCGCTCGGCCGCTGGTAGGCGCAACTTTATTCGGATTTTTTTCCCCTTGAAGATAACCTGTGTCTTATCGCTATCGAAATCGATAAAGTTTTAATGAAAGCCTATGTCAAAGAAATATTGCTTTTCTGCTTAATTGTAAATTTTATATTAATATCCTCCTCTTCCATTTGAAGGAATCAGTTATTTAATAGTTATCTTCAACTTCCTCCATAAAGACTTTCATTTCATAGAAGATAACTTCTTCCTTTCATCTTTTTCAACAGACAAATTTATTTTGATGCCAGTGTATTCATTTCTAAAAGTTGCATTAATTTTTTTATCTACTTAGACATTTTATAGTGCTTTTCTTCGTAATGATTAACCTGAAATAATTTAAAAAGTATTGCATTTCATTAAAAGCGCGTTGTTTCCAGATAGACAATTGCTTGAGAAACGTTTTAGAACAATTTTTTATTAATAAAGATTTTATTTTTAAAAAGTGCAATAGAAATTCATAAATATTAACTGCTATATGTTTTCTTTAAATGCTTTTAAACCGAAAACGTATTTTTATGTAATACTGTCTGGGGCTTTTCAAAGTACTGAGGAGCTTTCTTTTCTAATTACAGAAAAAGCTGATAGCTACACAAGAAATACTTTTAATGACTATCTGTCTTACTCAACAAAAACATTACTCTTGTTTCTTAACTGTAGGCTTTTTTTACAAAGCTTAAATACTTTGTAGACTACAAGATTTCCTCCCCTACCAAAAAAAAGAGTGTTTTTTGTTTTTATAAAATATTTTTTTTTAAATAAAAATCTTAAAGCACTCCTTAGAGCAATTTTTTGTACTCTAAAAAAGAGATTAAATATTAAGATGTATGATATATTCGCTTGTAATTGTAAGTTCAGTGATAATTATAAGGAAATTTGCAAAATGTTTAATTTAGTTATCATATTAAAAATGAAAGTATTTAACATAATGTTTCATTTCAACTTTGTAATACTTTTTTACACTGCACTCAAGCTTTTGTTCGTTTAAACTAAAATTTTTATCTTAGAATTTAGTACATAGACAAATTAAAATAATTTTCTGTTAATGAAATTCAAAGTTCAAACTTCTATATCGTTAAAGAATGAGAGAAAATTCTCTTTCAGTTAGAGCTAATTCGTATTCCACTCTGAATTACGGCTAAAAAATATTAATTGCTGTTCTATGTTCTATGCCTTCATTCATAACAAATAACAAAAATTAAACAATCTCAAAATTAAAATAATTTTAACTTATTTAACTTTATACGAACTCATAACCACAAAGGATTCAAATTCAGCCAGATCATTAGAATTATCAAACTTCGAATATATTTCGAATATATAACATTAATTGTTTTTTGCACTTGCAATTATACTATAATTGCAATTTCATTGTAATTGTAATTGCAAAGTAATTGTGCAATCTGATTACAATTATAATGTAATTACATTTACATTTCAATTATAATTTTTAAGAAACTGTATAATGTAACTACGATTACAAAGTAAATGCAATTGTATGAACCAATTGCAATATAATTGTAATTGGTATCGTAACTACATTTTAATTACAATTACAATATAATTGCAATTGCGATTAGGAAAAGTGAATGGATTTAACAACTCAACTATACAGGCTCGGAAAATAGTGACCATAATTGTAAGAAACTGTAAAACCAGCATATATGAAATGGTTGTCATTTAGGATAACATGTTAAACATTACAAAGGATGGTCGGCTCGAGGAGAAATAGCAGTATTTTAAATCTAGAATCATCCTACTTAGCTTGTGCATATATCGCAATTTGCAGCAGCGATACAAATTACGAATTATTTCCTTATTAAATAAATATTTTCAGTAAATAATAAAAGAAACATAATTAAAGCGTAAGTACATGAAACAGTTTCAGCTGTTTCACATAATGCTAAATACGCATAACTTTGTTAGACAATTACATGTGCTGATGATGGCCGCCAAAAAATATTTGACTTAGTCGTTTAAGGGATATCAAACAAAGACTGTATAATTAACGTACTTGAATACCTTGGTGAAGGACTTTACGAAAGCAAACTGATCCCGCAGCGGAGCAGTAAAATAGTAGAATAATGCTAGTTTGATCTGGATTCGAATCCAGATGAACGGATTGGTTGCACGGTCGATTTCATGGTTTTCACCATGAATGTATGTAGGAGTTAGTTTCCTTCAGAAAATCTTCCACGAAGATATCCATCCCTTAAACCACATAGCTATCGAGTGCTTTGCCGTAAACAAATAAACCAAACCAACTTTGTTAAAGGAAATCGGTTCAGAGGATATAAATTACGATAAAATAAAGGAATAAGTCGCACGGCTAAATTACAGGTGTTTCATAATGTTATTAGATTGATCCCTGGTCTGCCCTAGATGGCAAAAAAATGACTTTACCATGTATAATTGCTGTGTGTACTGATATTTTCAAAAACAGTACTGATAAGGAACTGGTAATTTTTTCATTAAATATACTACATATTTTCAGTAAATAATTAAAAGGCAATGTTTACAAATGCATGCGCCTGCATGTTTTATAGCTTCGGTTATAAGTAAAGCATAATATTGTTAGTCGCCTCTAGAATACTGTTCCCGGCAGAAGTTTAGGTTATGTGGATTATGGGAAAACACACAAGAGTTCTGCGTGAGTGGAGAAATATTGTTATGGAGGACTTTCTAAGGTAAAATGGCTCGTATTGATATTAAATGTGAGGAAAACCGCGAAAACTCTCATACAGATAGCCCGTTAATCGCTATTTGAACGTAGGTCAAACTATGAGCGTTTACCGATTTTATCGTTCGGCTGCTCGTGGGCATTTCTGCAGACAAATGGCCTTATATTTCATTCGAAATCCTCCAACTGAATCATCGTGTAAGCCCCAAATTGCAAAAATGATATTAATTATGAATTAGTTCTCATCGAATAACCCATAGTTTCAATAAATAGTTAAAAAGCTTTATTCTGTTACAAATGGGAGCATTTCCACGAGCAGTTTTTAGTTGCTTCAGATAGAAATAAACGAATATTTTTTCTTTCATTTCTGCCTGAAGCTACGTTTATTTCTACCTGAAGCTTCAGGTAAAAATAAAGAAATTGAATTTTAGGTGCGACCATCCAGACGCGAAAGGGGTTAGTGACATTGACTGCCGTACCAAAGAGCTCGGGCTCGAGTCTCGGAGAAGGCATGGATGTAAATTGTCTGTCAGTTCATAGGAGGTATTGGTGGGCGCCTATTAAGTGCCTGCATAATAAAATGACACCGCTTATGGCTTTCGTAGTGTCCAAAGCCTAAAATGGCCAGTGTCCACCGTAGAGGGAAAAATTAGTTGCTGCAGATGACAGTCACCGTAGAAAAATGGATTTATTTTTTCTCCAAGACCATCCTGAATTATTGTGAGAAATGTTAACTTGCTCCAATAGCTAGAAATTAGTCTTTACTGAATGCATTATTTATTTGAAAAAAATATTAAAGTCAATTTTGTTACAAATGATTTGCTTATGATAGAAATGTTTCGGATAAGTACGTGTAAATTTGTTAATCAAAAGTATGAGTCGATACTTTGTTTAATTGAATTTGGCAAAGAACCTAAGAGAAGAGAGGCTTTTGTGGAGGAATTTCTAAATACATTACCGAAATATCCAGACTGTTTGGCGGAATTTGAGTAGACGTACCATTATTTTCAGAGTCTTATTCTCTCGGTTACTACTGAGTCAAATATTTTACTGCTTTTAAAGTTATAGTGTAATTCTAAATGTCATTATATTAATTGTGTTAATGCAGTAATTGTATTAACTGAACTTTTAAAATAACTACAAATAATTTCCATCTTTGTTCAATCAATGGAAAATAAATTAAATTATCTTACGCTTTGCTCAATTAAGATTAGAACAATTAAAGATCTTACGCTTTGCCGTCTGACAATATCCAGCGAAACTGCTCTGCTCAAGTGCCCGTGGAAGTTTACTTAAGATCTTACATTTCTCGCACTGCGAGCTCTTGTTGCTTCTAGATTTTTTCCGTTGATCTCATCCGTCACCTACAAACTTTGCTTTCCAATTTTTGACTTTGTTTCGTTAACATTTCATTTAGGTAAAAATGCTTCGTCACCCTCTAGTACTAATAAATTAAATTGCAATTACATTGCAGTTTCGGTTAATGCACGTACAGTACAATAATAACTATGCTTACAATTAATTATACAGTTGTTGCAATTGTAATGTAGTTGTAATTATAAATCCTGCAGTTACAATTACTTTGGAATTGAGCTTACTGCAAATGCAATCTTAGGTCATTGCAACTGAAGGATTTCAAATTACAATTACATCGTAACTGCTTTAATTTTAATTGGAACTGCAATTAGAGTGTGATTATAAGTAACTCAATTCTATCAATCACATTGTAAATGGTTAATGCCTAGCCTCTGGTCTACATTGTGGTAAATGTGGTGGTCTACATTTAGTCGAAAGAGTTTCGTACATTTCCCCATTCATGCTTTAAAGGAGAAGAAAATAAGGAATTATTGCATGTCTTTGGGTTCTGCTATTAAAGGAAAGCATGTCAAGTTAACGTTATAAGATTCGTCTTTCGATTTCCCACAAGGGCATAACTGATATTTCGTGTTTCCCACTCCCCAAAACCTAATGCCTCTATAAAATGAATATAAGCTAAATATCAAATTTGTCGTAATGTAAAAGCGTTTATACGCTTATATAAATACTCTAACAATTCTCAAATAAACCTGTTACGTTACACACGAGCTACACGTGAACAAAGATAAACTAATGATTTTCTGTTGAAATTTCGAAAACAAAATGTGAATTTCGATTACATTTGTCAAGACTAAATGCATCTATTACATAACTCTTTTACAACTCGAATTAGTAACGGTCATTCTTGACGAACTGAAAAGAAAAACCATAAATAAAAAAAAATATTACTAGAACTGCTATTAGAAAATTAACCAGGACAACTAAATTTGCATGGAACAGAAGGATTTACTGTTTTAATTCAGAGAAATATTTACAATAATTTAAACTCCCTGCTCCCTAAGCTTAAAAGTTAGCTGCACATCATTAGCTTCCACATACTAATGCACAACAGAATTAATAAATTCAGTGCTCTCGCAGGATAAACTTTAGTTCAAATATCACTAGAAGCAACTATTCAGAATTTAAGTTGTTTTCAAAACAGTGCCCAATATGCTATGTAGCATTCTCAGGGATAATACTAATTCTTTGTTTGGATGTCACGAAAAGAAAGGCGAATAATGTTCGTTGTGATAGGTGCCGAGGAAAAATAGATAAGAAAAAGGAAAATTAGCTCTCGTTTCTCTGACGACGTCTAAACGGTTAGTATTATCCCTGAAGCCAGGTGGCTACAAAAAAATGAGCACAACTATCGGCCTACAGAAACTAGGTTATCGAATAACTGGGCAATAGTAAATTATACTGATTTTTGAGTTCTTTGTTTTTATGTGTATAATTTTTATTTACCGGAGAAAAAAAGGTGTGAAATTTAAGAGGAAGGAAGTTTCAACTAGGCAGAATTTCTTTTTTGAGCGCTTGCCCATTCAGCACTGGACACTCCTAAGGCCAGAAGTGGTGGACATATCATTGTAGAGGCACCTAATGAGGGACCACCTTTGCCTTCTATGAAGAAACGAATAATTACAATCATGCATTCTCCTGCACTCTCCGGTTACTTCAGTACCGCAGAAAGTTTCCCTAACCACTATACCGCCTGAGTGAAATAAATTTTACATGTTGATCAATCAAAAACCCTGCGGTATCAGTTTCATATGTCTCTGAGATTATAATTTCAAAATTCTATAAATGCATTCAATTTCATTTTAAGAAAATTTCAAGTCACTTTTGAAACGTGACATTCCTTTTTAAAGATTTTCTCAGTTGCAGATAGGATTAGCTTTTACAATTCCGATTCTTATATCCAGTAAATAAAATAAACGCATTTTTTTTAAAAAAGTGTTTAAAGGCGAGTATGTTCATTTTAAATTAATTTCTTTCAGATCACCAAGCATTTGAATATTTAATTAATAAGAAAAATGTCCTTTTCTTAAGAATAAGGAATATAATAAGACGTGTAATTACATATTTTTTGGCAAAATTTATGTAAGTTTTAAATCCTAATTTTTTAATTCTAAAGATTTAATGCAACAAAATGATTGCAAACAATTCTGGAAAGTTTCAAAGTAATTAGGTTCCAGTATAATTTAAATAATTCCACTTAAATGTTAATTTGTAGAACCAACCTTCGAAGTTTAATTTTCAATAAATGTAGTTGGTATCATTCCAGCTAGACATCCTTGCTATTAGATCACAGTTATCTAACGAAAGTTTTACGCTTCTTATTTGAGCATAATCTTATCATTCTATATGATATTTAAGACAGAATTTACTCCTAGAGACATAAAGCCATTTAGCGTCGCGAGTCTCATTTTGCTGAAACTGAGAAATAATTCATAGCAGATCTACATCTAAAATGTATTACACTGAAGAAAGCAAAAGGCAGAGATGTAAGGACAACATTCCCCAGTATACCTTTCCACATTCCTTCTTCTTTTATTTTTAGTCTAGTATAATAATATAATAATCAAATATTCAAATCCTAATCTAACATAATATAATATATTAATCTGAATAATAATCTAATATAGATATTCTAATATAATATAATAATCTGAATAATGATCTAATATTCAGATTCTAATCTAATCTAGTCTAATATGTTAATCTAATGTACTATAACAATGATTCTAATCTAACGTAATGTAATATAATAATCTAATCTGACATAATAATCTGAATTCTAAAAAATATTGTCATCTCCAAAAATTATTTTGTTGTTTCTGTTGCATTGTATTTCGTAATGTATGTTTCGGGTTGCCCTATGCACATATTATTGACACATTCGAATATATATAGTCAGAATTTAACGGCACAAAAGTTGGCTTCATATAGAACTGCACAGCATTTAAACATGAAATGGAGATATTTCCTATTTGAAAAAAAAGTTTCTCATATTTTTTAAAACAGCCTTAAGTTAATTATAGGTGTTGCATTTTCCTTGCAGTATATTTTGTCACAAGACAAAAAAGTTATCGTTTCTATGCAACTATTATCTGCTTTCTTTCTATAAAAAATATCTAACGCAAAAAATTTGAACGAAATTTAATTTTACAGTGTTAATTAATTTTACAGTTTAATTACTTAATTCTGACTCTAAAACTGGCATTGAAGTCAGATATGTATTATAACAAGGATGATTTTCAGTTTATCATTGAAATATATTTATACATATCTTTGGTGATTCGCCTTGTTGTACCTCACCAGTTTTCTCATTAGTGTGGTTATGTTTTATTTCATTTATATTTACATCCTTTAGAATACCTAGCGACAATATTAACGAAGAATTATGGTAATACAAATACATTAATTTTTAATTTTGTAAAAAGGAATTACTATCACCTGCTAAAAGGCTATTTAAATTCATTGTACTTTGCTTCAAAAACGTTGAACATTTGATTTACAGGTTGTGGTACTCAAATATATCTTGCATAACACAGTTCAAATAAATTTGAAAAACCGATCGTTCCTCTATCACCAGCATTTTAAAATTAAATTCTTTTCAACACCATAGATACTAACGAAGCATAAACTCCGCTTGCCAAAATATAGCTACTGCTTTGAATTTATGGCATAATCTATGTCACTGCGAAAAAAACATGGGCAGTTCTATATCCCCGTTCTACTGGGCCGATTGAGAAAATTCAACTTGCGTTTTTCATGTCTCCAAAGCGCGACTCCAAAGCGATTAGATTTACATATATAGCATTGTTCTAATATAGGTATTTCGACATAAAATCGGACTATTTGTGCAACGACATGCCAATTGTTTTCCATATTTCGATTCTACCACTCAAATTATTTCAAACTGCCAAGTTTTGTAAAAATCGCGCCAGCAGGTTTTAAAAAGTTCGCTCTCAAAATTTTAGCTCCTCGGTGTTAATTGAATTAGATATATATTTATTAATACCTCTTTGTTTTACTAAACTTACTTGATTCCTTCTCCCAGAATTCGAAATTTGGGCTTAATCTAAATATAATTCGCACATTTTCTGATTTGTTTTTTAAATTTGTATTTTTAAATAATTTTTGTAAATTTTTCGAAAAAAAATTTTGTATTATAACCTATAACATTTTTAGCATCTTCTTAAAGTAGATGTATTTCTAGGCACATTTGCAAAAAGTTAGAGTTTTTTAATTCAATATTTCCTAAGCTATACGTGAAGTTACACATAGGCGCATTTTAAAAATTGGCATATTCATTACAAGCAATAATAACGCCAAATGTGGTTTACGCACTTTCTTAAAATTATTTGAAAGTAATGAACGCGACCTTTTTTCTGCTCGTATAGAAAAAAAATTAAATGTTTCAGATTTCAAATTACGTCTAAAGAGGCGTTTTTATAACGTTTTGTGCATTACCTTTATTTATTAAATATCATGTTCTTCGCACTTAAACCACAAAATTCAGTTCAAAGGAACAATATCGCAAAATAATTTTAAACTGAGGAGACTTTAGAATTTCTTATACACAGTCTCACGCCCTGGAGATAAAAATGTTTTTTTCTGCGCTACGTTGCCACTGCTCGCTTTGAAAAATGCTTGAGTTGGTCAGTCAGAAATTAGTTAAAGTTTTACAAAATATGAAATCGATAATAAAACAAATTCCATATTTTAAATTTGGGCTTCCAAATCGCAAAATAATTTTAAAATGAGCATATCTTTAGAATTTTCGATATACAGTTCCGCGCGCTGGAGATAAAAAGGTTTTTTAGTCCAAAGGGGCTTTGTCCCTGAAGGACAATTATTTTCGTTTTGCATATTTGCTTTGGAAACATCAAAAGTCTGAATCACTTTTCAAACTGTTGCCACACAATATTGCACCCCTGTATTATATTTAAAGAATTTAAATAATGAAGAATCTGCATAAATGTATGTACTTTTCTCTAAATGTGATAAAACAACGGTACCTAGAGCCATCCAATTTTGAATAACATACGTTTTCACCTCAATATGCGCATCTGGAAGCCCGAATTTTCAATTTGTTTTATTATGTATTTCCTATTTTGTAAACCTTTAACGAATTATTGATGAACAAACTCAAACGATTTAAAAGCGAGCAATGACAACACTCTACGGAAAAAAAAACTCTTTATTTAAAGCGTGCAGAATTGCGCGTCGGAAATTCTAAAGGTATACTCATTTCAAAATTATTTGGCGATATTGCTGTTGAACTGAATTGTATGGTTTAATTGCGAAGAACATGATATTTAATAAATAAAGGTAACACAAAACGTTAAAAAACGCCCCTTTGAGCGTAATTTAAAATCTGAAAACTTTCAGAATTTTTTTTTAGTTTGGTGGCAACAATTTGAAAAGTGAATCGAACATTTTTAGTGAATCAGCGCAAAATGCCAAAACGGAAACAATAGTCCTTCAGGACAAAGCCCCTTTGGATTAAAAATGGAAAGGAAAATAGTTGGCTATTAATTAAGAAGTGCTCCAAGTGAATTATTCTTCGGGCAAAGTAAAAAAAAAGTGCAACAATATAATTTTTTAAAAATATTTCCGTAAATTTCGCAAGAGATTTTATAAAATTCAATATTTAGACGTAATCTGGGTCGTAGAATCGAAATATGGAAAAAACTGGCATGTCATTTCAGAAAAAGTCCCATTTCATGTCAAAATATTTATATTAAACAATGCTATATATAAATATAATATATATCCTAAGTCTCGCTTTCAAGACATGAAAAACGCAATTTGAATTTCGTCAATCGGCCCAGTAGAACGGGAGATATAGAGCTATGCCATTTTTTTTTCTGCGCAGTGTACATAATATGTAATATAGAAGATAATATTTAAACTGAAACTCACTAGTTCTGAAGTGAAATGACCCTAAATATGTAGAATCTTTTGAGTGTTTTCTTTTCATAGGATTAATATCAGATAATCTGCATTGCTCTCCCTTTCAAATCTTTTAAAAATTTCATGCTGCGGAAGGCATTCTTTGCAAAAAAAGCAATTCTTTGTTAAAATTTAAAAATCTAGTTCAAGCGTGATTATAAATATTGCTTTCTCTTAAATTTTTGCTAACTACACAGCCTTTACAAATAAGTATATTAACTATTTAGTGATCTATAATTTGCTTTTATTTTGTACTTGTATTTTAATACTAGCAAAGTATTTACCTACGACAACTTAAAAATAAATTTACACACTTAAATAAGATGTACTTTACAAGATATTAAGGCATGAGGTTTCGGAATGCAAACAGTAGCCCTGCTTTGTGTCTCACATTGCCTTTGCAATTACTTTAAATTAATACTTCAGATTTCCTCTTATATAGGCTTCTTATTACGAAATTTAATTTCAAGTAATTGCTGTTTTCACAGCATAAGAGCTGGAAAGGGGAACTTAAATGACAGCTGTAAGCTGTGACGTAATTAAACTCTGTAGCGTAAATTACTCACATATAAACTTGCTTTATGAGTTATTAAAGCCTCATCCAACTGAATTAATGAATACTTTCGTTAGTCTTAGCATACGTACGAGTAAATAAGCTTAACTATTCCTGAATTATTCACATTCGTATTCTACACAAAAATTGGCGAATAAATATTACTAGAAATCGCCAACAGTATTTTAATGCCACTCTTAAAAACGTCTTTCTCTGTAATTCTTAGTTTTATTTCCGTTGTGACTGCACCTGCATTACAAAAATTAACAAATATATTTTATTTATTTTAGAAACTGTTTAAATACAAAATTAAATGTCTTACCAAGTTTACAGAAAAAGTTAATATACATCCTTATAAGCAACCACATTTTTTTAAATAAAATATTCAGTTTAGTTCATAAATTCGAAGTAGCTCAGCAGTGTTTACTTAGAATCAGTGCACTTCTGAAATGGACAATTGTTTTTTAAGCACAAATATTCCTTTTTGTCTAGATACTTGCTATCTATTTGTAAATGCGAAGTTAGAACGCAAAAGATTTACAAACATCAAGAATCAATTTATGAATATGTATATTTCCCAAAACTTTAGACCAATAAATAGCATACGGGCAAAAACTTGAGAGCCAATTTGATATTTAAAATTGGGAAAAATTCAAAGTTTCGATTTATAAGGTTTTATACAAATATAGTGTGCATTTCGAGCAAAGCTGTGTGAGTCTCTGCAAAAGGTAGAGAGTTGCTGTAAAACTTGGTTTAGTCTAAGACTGAATTTCACTAAATTTTAAATCACTTAGTATTACTTCTATTATTCCAAAGTATGCGAATAAAATAATGTCAGTTTTGCTTAATAAACTCTACAAAAACATGTTTTAAATTTCCCAATCAATAATCTAGTTTTTGCATTTTTAACAGCTGTAATTCATAAACGTAGTTAATTTCTTCACCACTTTCTCTAAACCAAGAGACCACCAGCGGCCGAGCGGTAAAGACGCTGAACACTGGTAGTTCAGTCCCGAGGTTCGAATTCCACGAACGGGCTGGATGCATGGTCGTTTTCATGGTTTTCCCCATGTGTAACATATATACGAGCCAGTTTCCCTTAGAAAGTCCTTCACGAAGGCATCCCTCCCTTTAAGCAGATAGCCCTCGTGTGCTTTGCCATAATTGAATAACCTATCCTAAACTAACCTAAACCAAGAATTTTCACCCGGGAACCATGTAACCCCTAAAGAGTCATTCAGCTTTACAAGGTCCTATGTGTAAGCAATAACACTTTTGGAAACCCATGCAAAAATATTTTAGTAAACCTTGCCAGTCGTTTTTCGAGTAGTAAAGTTTTTGCAAATACAACAAAATATACCATTCCAATTATAAGAATTTAAAAAAAAATTTGTACAAAAGTATCTTAACTCTATGTGTGTCTCTCTCTTCAGATTTAGACCAAGTGCTTAAATTAACTAAAAATTTAAATTTAGTTTGACGACCGCCTTGCAGAAAAAGGGTTTTAACATTTCGACAAAAGTTCCTTTTTTTTTACCAATGGCGGGCCCTCTGCCGACTTCGGCTTGGCCACTACGAAGTCCAGAGGTGGCGGTCACTTTATTATGGAGCCGCTTAATAAGTGGGCCACCTTTGCCTCCTATCAAGTGACGGACAGTTACAACCATGCCGTGATTCGATCCCGGGCTCTTTGGTACAGCAGTCGGCTCCCCTGGCCACTATACCGTCCGGGCAGCACATTTCGGCAAAAGTAAACGGAGGTCCTTACTCTTCAAGAGGTGAAATTTGTTTCATATTCAGAAGTGTAGTAATTCAAATTTGCAAAATAGGAGTAAATAAATAAATGGAAAAAAGGAACCTCATATATTGAACAAAATGGAAATTAGAGAAATAATGATTATGAGATAAGGTTTTCAAAACTTTCGAAAAATCTTAATAAAATTTAGAATCATTCCTTTAGGAGATTCTGATAAAAATGCAAATGTTTCAAGAACATCTAACCTAACATTTGAAGAAGTTGTCGACTATTTCAAATAGAACTGGAATTGAAAAAAAATATCTAGGGACCAACAATGATTAACTCTGTGTCTGGAATCAATTGCTCTTTAAAATAAATGTTACCATTTTGTCAGGACTGAGTGTTCGGTGCATATTCTTGGCGAACATCTTCGATAAAACTTTAAGTCCTGATCTTGAACAGGGAGCTGAATGCAGCTATGTTCTGTGGTAGAAAACTGTGGTTAAGTGGTGGAAGAACTGCACTTCAGAATGATTTAAAATCCTCTTTTATTAAACCACAATTATATACAGCCACTTCCCAACTCGGGAGGGATACAGAAAAAAATGACCGCACTTGGGTCTAAACTGAACAATCAAATAATTTGAACTGAAGTTAAATAGAAATTAAATAGTCGTTGCTCACAGAGCTATAACGCGAGGTTGGCCTCTATGCTAAAGGGTGCGTAGCAAGATTTAACTAATACTAGCGCACTTAGATTTACTTCAATAAGTAATAGCGTAACAGAGCTACGGCTTAGAATTTAAATACTAGCTGGTCAAGCGAACGTTGAACAGAGTAACAGTGGTCTGAGACTAAAAGCTCTCGCACTCTGAGAGGTTCCTACCCCTTGCTTAAATAGAACTTGGCTCCACTTCAAATTAGCATAAAGCTATTATATTTTAACGGGAAGTTGAAATGAGAACAGATAGAAAAGGGTAAATTAAAATAAAACTTTGTTAGTTTAAACTAAAACCTTACAACTTCACTATTAATAACATTTTAGCCGATGTATATTAAATCACACTGACAACGAAACTATAAATTCTCCGAAAATTAAAATCTAGAATATAGTTCCTAAGTTCTGAAAGATAGATTATATTGATAGAAGGAGATTGACATTACAAAGAATCACGCGGTTTTGTAACTATGAATTTAGTTACTAATTAATCCGGAATTCCGATTTCGGTTAATATAGCACAGTATTTCGCGCAGTAGTTTCGCTCCTTGAAAAACAGGAATCCTAGGGACTTCTTTTTCTATTCCTTTACACAATATCGATTGCGAGTTGTCCAAAGTCATGTTCATGTGTTGAATATTATGTCTCAATGTGAGAACTGAAATTTTATCACACCACGCAATTCATCATCATGGACACTATCGTAACATTAATCGGAATCGCAGAACTACACGTGCTTATAAAAACCTGCTAAACAGGTTTCTTCCTCTCTTTATGCTGGCTACGGCGCGAAGGAGCATGTGGGGCTACCCCTTGCATATCTCACACGCCTGGGATCATGTTTTGTTTTAGATGGAAAAGAAAGAGCGAAGCAGCCTGAGAATTGCACAAGTTATCCATAAATGATTATGTTAATCCATCTTAAAGTAGTCATGCTAAAATTTAACCCATCTTGCAGTAACTTGTTAACGTGTTTTTCCCATCGAGAAATTGCTGCTATTGTCATCGCCTCGTCTCCTCGTGATCGTTACCTTGTGATGAATAGAAGAATGTGTAAAAAAGAATGATCTAGACGTATGAAAAGCAACATCTGCAATGTGTGTACATAACGTGGAGATATTTCCAGTATGAAAAGTGAACAATGAAATTAGATTTTGCTTTCTAGCTTCACAAGACGGCGCCGTTCGTATGTTTTTGTGTGCTATGTTATCAGTTTGATATATTTAATCCAGATAATGCTTAACTAAATAAAGTGAGATTGAGAAAAGAAATGCTTCTCTGAAGTTTTTAGGCTGTGTTTTTGGGTAAATGAAGCATTTTATAATTCTTTATATTAGAGTGACAACGCAATGTACAAAATATCTTTTTTCAGGCCAGCAAATATTGGGCACATGTAATTTGGATTGGATACTTATAAGTATTTAGAATTAGGGATTTATGCGCAACGTCACTCTTACAAGAGTTTAACTTTCCACATCATCTAGTTCAGTCTACATTTCACATCAGAGACAGAGTCACAATGTGATAGGCGAAAAAAAATCTGTCAGTACAAATTTTTGAGCATTGGTAGGGATTAGAAATTATAGTAATAGTATGTCATAGGTACGCAGACATGATTAAATGGTTTTCTGACAAATAAGCTTGCATGATTCCTTTCAAATGAGCTATTTTGATATCAGTAGGACAAAATTGAGTCTCACTCTGTGATCATTTCAGTAGAAGCCATATACAAACTTCTAGGAAACTGTAATACTACCAGGAATGGCGACGTTTCGTGGTTCCTAGAACACTGAACTCACCAGTTTGTGATTATACTTGAGGGCAGCTTCGCTCAAGAGCAATATCCACATAGAAATCGGAAATTTCCGTTTTAGTGACACTGAAACGGCCGTATATTATTAGCGTCGCATGTTGCGCAAGTGTATGTAAAATGTAGGCATAAAAAATGCGTATTTCTTGCATGCCATAAATTTAAAACACGAAAATGATTTCTCATATTCCCCAAACGTATTTTGTAGGAATGCAGTGGATGTACCTGTTTTGTTTCCTTGCACTGAGAAATTTGTTATTTTGTTGTACCGATGCTTTAAATGCCTATATATCAACTTTAATGTAACCGCTTAAAAGGGTATTTAGTGTGTAACAAAATGTAAATGGCGTAATAAGTGCATGCATTATTATTATATGCATTGAGCATATTAGTCATTCAAAATTCTTTAAATACTGTAAAACAGCCTTTACAATTTCCTCTTACATTTGATTTTATATTGATTTTACATTCAATGGAAATAAATAAAGCGTCAAAAAATCCATAATATTCATAAGGGATTATTTACGAAAAATACTGATATACACGTCACCCAGACGGTGTAGAATTTAGAGAAGTCTACTTCGGTACCGAAGGGTCTAGGTTTGAATCCCGGAAAAGGCATGGTTGTTTGTAAATAAATACTGTTTGTGGCATGGGGGCATTCTAAGTATATGACGAGTCAAAAGCCCTCTCGTGTGGTTTAGTGGTAGGGGAGGGGTTTGGGAAACCGTCGGACCACTCCTTTAAATTGGGGTGGAATGTAGAAGTCTAACCTCCTTGAGGCTCTGGCAACCATTCTTTCATCAAATGCATGGACAAGACAACAGCAGCAGCAATAACACCTCATATAGACATAGTGCTGTTCGTTACTAGGCAATAAGTAAACGCTTCTACTCTTAATCTTGTATAAAGTTTAATCAAGTATACTGCAGTATATATTGTGGGAAACATTAGGTGACTCATCAAATTGCATACCTTCTGTAGAATGCATTGCAAAATCATTTCTGTCTTACTGCAGTATGCAGAACAATATAATTTCTGACTAATGCCCCAAATGATAAAAATAGCAGGCTGGTAATAATTAGGATTTACGCAATTTTCTACTGTGAGATCCCTCAATTTATATTTAACGTTAGAGGAAATGTATTGGAGACTATTCTGTTAATGTCTGGAAAAATATCTTATCAGATCCAAGAGACTGCATTTAATTTCCGATTACGAAATTTATTTTCGAACCAAATTCCTTAGCTTACTTTCTCCTTTCTTACTGATAGTAGTTAAAAGGGGAATTGCGATTTATATCAAATTATTCCTTCTCCTATCATCACTACTATAGATAAGAGTTTTGTTTTAAAATTAATTCCATGTCACAGGTATTTCCCATTTAAAATAAAAGCTTATTATTCCTGTCTTTCTAGGATATGCACTTTTCGAGATAAGATAAATTCCCTCTGTTCACAAAAATGTGTAGCTTACATTAATAGTGCTTTTATTTCGGCTTTATCCTAGCTTAATTGTTTAGTAATACAATGAAATAATTTGTTAGAGTTCCAAATCTTCTATAAAAATATTATGATCCATTAGATTGGAGATTTTAAATTAAATTTTATTTCAAGAAATATCGCTTCTTTACTAATAATTAGACTGCTATTCTAGGTATGCATTTATCGTTTTTCATTACTTTATATGAGCTTAGCTTTTTAAGTCTTTGTTTTACTAATTATGTTTTCCAAACATATTGATTATTATTCTGAAAAAATGAATTTCTTTTACTATTATAATTGCTGTTTCCAACCATATACGTGTTATACATTGCGCCATGAATGATAATTACTGAGTCAGGTGTGTCAGTTCTTTTTATAGACTTTGAACATTAGTGGTGACAGTATGAAATAGGAGTCTATTTCTATTCTAGTGTTCGTCTAAATTGAATGATATTATAAAGATAAATATATAACTATAGGTTTTTATCTATCACAATGCATCAACTTTTATGGACAACAGCTAACTTAAGAACCACTGTTATAAAGATATCCATTTTTGACAGGTAGGTTGTAGAGACATTAGGTATTTTGAAGTTGGAAACGTGAAAAATGTGCAATGCCCTCGCCTGAACTCAAACCACGGACCTCTCGAATAAGCTTCGACTGTGCTGACCACGAAGGCAAGAGAAATACTCTATTAGGTCTCCTTCACTATCAAATATACTATACGTTCCCTGACTTTCATTATAATTTATATCATTATATAATCGTTTTCAAAAGTGAATAAATATAGAATTTTGACTATAACAAGATTTTTCTAACTTGATTTAGGAATAATAACATAAATTTTATTTCCAATGTTCAACTTATTGATTATTTCCATTCATCTGCTTTCTGTGCTAAAGAAAATCTGAAGTGAAATCTTTGATAAGGATTTAATAATGATAAATTCGTTCTGAAAGAATGAAAGCTACCTATTGTAAACGAATATTAAATTTTAAATAATTCTTAATTAATTAGACTAATATTTTAGCAAATTGTGCTTCAATAATGAAGTACATTCACTGAATTTTAAATATCTTCTGTATAATCTATATATGCAGGCAAATATTCCGTATATTCCCCGCATTATGGTAGGGAAGGTATCCATTTTGTTAAAGTGTCGAGAATAATAGGTATTCAAATATATATCTTAATAAAATAATTTAAATTTATCGCATACATTTGATTATTCATTCAGCATTTCTCCTTTGATGCCTTTAGAAAATAGACATTAGCTATTTTCTGTCTTAAGGCATCGAAGAAGATTGAAATCCGTTTGAGGATATATACGTGACTAGTGCATCTTTAATTAATACTGTACTTTCGAATGCGGTAATTTTAGAACTTTACGTGCTTTTTACATTTATATTTTAAAATACAAATAAAATAAAAACTCAGAGGAAGTTTAAAATAAATTATAAATTACTCATATTTTATATAAACATAAACATAAGACCAAGAAAAGTTATAAATAAAATATTATGCTGAAGAAAAGATAATGCTAGTTCCAAAACTATAATTACATTACAACCAGCATACTAACTAAATTAGTTTAAGGAAAATACTAGTCAAAAATCCAAGTCTAGAAAATTAAACCATTCATGAAAATTTGAAAGATGCTAGATGAAGATAATAAGAACCTTAAAAAGTACCGCAGAGAAAATTACACGGTTGAGAGAAAAAAGAATTCGGTTGAGAAGAAAAAATAAACATAAAAAATGTATGAAATTAAAAAATAAATTAGATTATTACATTTGTTTCAACTTAAGTTTTTCCTTCTTAAACTTTTCATTTTAAATTTTGGATATAACTTCCTTTGTTACTTCAAATTAGTTAAAAAAAATTTTCTCTCTCTCTAGAATTTTGTAGCATTGAAATAAATAGAATTTTTTCAATTATAATTTATTATAGCATACCGCTAGTAAACATTATTACGCTTTTATGTATAATTATGCTTACCTTTCTTAATAATGCCAACAGTTTTAAGTTCTGTAATCAAATCACGTATTTAAAATTTGTATGACGTTCTTCTGAAGTACTATAAGGGAAATATTCAGCACTCTTTTGAATCACTTTTGGAACATTTCTTTGTAATAATGCATTATAAGTACAATAAAGCAGGCTGTTTGAAGTCTAATATTTTCTTCAGCCTAATTACTTCTATTTCTTATAAAAAATGGCAATTTGTTACCTTTCTGGTGAATAAATCAAAGATTTTAAGACTTGTGAAGCGGCAACACTCTTTGTGAAATGCATTGGTAGAATAACATAACGAAAGAGATCTCAAAAATCAGAGAGACAGAGCTAAGGTTTAGAAATTTCTAACTTCAGTAGCAAAATAATAAGGTATTTAGATCAATAAACATTAATAAATTAATAAACAAATCGGAAAGGAAGCTAAAAATTAAAATTCCTGTTAATTCTTTGTTCTTCGTTGCAGTTCCTGAAACTTCTTTACATAATAAGGTAAGAATCAACTACAATCATAAACTGAAGAAAGTAGATTCAGTAACGTGCGTATCAGGATAAAAACTGAAAGAGTTAAAGTATATAAATAGCATAGCGTAGTTAAAATCGATTTATGAGAAATCTGCGAATGAGCAACAATTCTACTCTCGTCTCTTTCATTTCTTACTTATATCATATTTTATTTTACTTTATTGGTTATTTTAGAGGCATAAAACAAAAGAGTAAGCGCCGCGTGCTGATTTGAAAATATTAATGCTTTGATATTATTGCAACAAAAACAAACTGTTATTAGCTAATGCGTTTGCAAGTTAAATGAATGAAATGTCAGCTGAAATTAAAGACAATATTTCACTTTCCTTCCCTTCTCCCAAAAACTATTAGAAAATGATTTCACATCCGTATTTCGTGTTACACCGATAAGCGACTCAAGTGTAACGTTTCTTGCACTCATTACATTCAAGTCTTGCATTCACTCCTCAGTCTGTGTATCTTATCGGAGAAACATATGTGACTTAAAATTCCCACAATCTTCCTCTGTGATGGAAATATCCGTTCTTGAAAAAGAACTATCATTTCTTACCAGAACTCGAAAGAAAGCAATTGTTAACTCTGCGCCAAAACTGCACATTTTAGTTGATTACTTGGTTTTGAGTTCGTATAGGTAAAAGTCATCCGTCGATAACTAGCATCTTCAGTGCATCTGCATATAAATTTTACCTCCAGTTTGTTTTGTAAAAGGGGGCAATGGCTCAAGGCTTTATAAAACAAATACTCATACGCCATTTTTGAATTATACTTTTAAATCAAAAGTGGCTGTAGTTTTCGCGTGAACGCGTTTAACATTCCGCGTTGATAGTTTACAATTTCAATTTAAAACAGTCGTCCCTACAGGAGCAGTTATGTGCTGTCCCATCACTTTGGAATACAAAGTACATTTTCGCTTTTTCTCGTGCTTTTAGATGGTATCAGAAGTTAATTTTTGTTTGATATTCTATAACAGTGGTAGTGGCTTTTTTTATTTTGATATACTAATTCAATGACTGACTCATATGAAATGAAAATATTGTCAAAAGAAACGAATTTTTGAACAATTGATAAAATATTATTGCCAACTTTGCAGTCCGAATACCCAGTTTGTTGTGATAGTTTACATGCATAAATACTTTCTTTTTGTCATATATATCTGTTGTTTTCACAAATGACCCAAATATGGGATCAAAATGGACTAGATTTCCTCAAATAAGCATTTTAAAAGAATTGTGATTGTCGTAAGGAACCCCAGACTTATTAACACTGAATCTAATTTAAACGCAATACATTCTACAGATCATCGTAAACGGAGTAAATTTTATATTGCTTTTAGTCATATTGCAATAATGAATTAAATGTTGCATCAAATGGAAATTTTGAATTTTTTTCTGTCAGGACTAAGCAGACGATATACTGAAGTGTTTATTCAAAATTCACTGAAGTGTTTATCCTAATAATCATTTTTAGGGCAGGCACGGAAATACTGTAGCTTATAGTTATCCGACAGCTACGTCCATTTAGTCGGTTTGTAAATTAACACCGTTTTAAGCCTTATACGTTGCCTCCTCTAGCACGTAGGCTACGTTTTCTGCGATAAAAATTGAAAGAAAGATCAAGAAATTCTGTCTGCATTATTTTATGCGATTTATAATCAATTTTCTCAATCCAATATTTTAATCGAACACAAAACTTTTCTTCCATTTATTTAGTGTCAGCTTATTCTCTTTTACATTCGATGACTTATCAAATGTTCTTTAATTACGTTTTAGCTCAGGAGAGGGCTTTGTTCACTTGACAACATTTAAAGTGCAGTAAGCTTTGAAAATAAGTTTTCATTGGTTCCAACTGCATACAAGCTCTTAGAATAAATGCACACATTTTCTAAACGTCAAAAGGCGTAAAGGAACTAAAATTATTGTCCTTGATGCGCTCTTCTTTGTGATTCTTTCATTTTCATCAGAAAGAAACCTACAGATTGCAAGTTTCTCATCAAAACTGTATTATAAATCAGATCTTAGAGAGACGTAAAGTAATCTACCCTCCGCTCAACAATTTTAAGTCGTTTACTTAGCTTAGGTTAAAAGAGCATATCAAACCCAAAATTATAGGAAAATAATTATTCAGTTACCTCAGTAAACAATAAATTAGTATAAGTCTGGTAACATTGAAATGCATCTGTCGGTCTAAGATACCAGGATAAAACTGGATACTAAATCCTTAAGCAATAATTAAAACATAACTTTCATTGTACTACGTATTTGTAGTAGTACATATTTATAGTATTTGTTTATGAAAAATATATCAGTTTTCAGAACGCAGGACAAAAGAATAATGCACAAAACCCAGTTCACAATAGAAACAAAAACATTCATACTGCAGAAACATCTGTAATATGAAACATAAGAAAATGGCACAGCTTTAAATGTCAGTATCAGCCTTCGGGTTTTGTTCATTAATCAAGACAGGGAGGTTGCCTCTGACTGAAATAATCACTACTCTATATTTCCGGCTTTGTAAATTTTTAAAAAGTGCCGTCTCATATTGATAACATAAATACAGTGTTACCTTTCATTTCCTAATCCTTGATAGTTTCTCTAATAACAAGACATTTGAACGCATATTGATCTGATATATTTACTAAAAGAAAATACAGAATTGTTAAAAAATACGTTTCTCAAAATTCATCAGGAAGAAAAACATCTGCATCTACAAAGCAATCATCAAAATTGACACAAAGGTTTTCTTTTTATATACATATATCCAGGGTATTTTGGACCTACAGAGAGATTTAAAATAAATAACTCTCCAAGAAAGGTATTTTAAATAATTAATAGTCCAATAAAATCCTGTTCCCAAATGAGAAAACTAGCTACAGACAGCATTGGAAGTAGTATTAATATACAAATCAAATTATCATTCCAATAAGGTTTCTTATTAAACGTTAAGAAAGAAAAAACTATAAGTAACTACAAATTCTTGAATTTTAATAAAGAAATGAAACATCATAAATGACATGTACATCTAGTTTCAACTAACATCAGAATGAAAAAGGAATTAATTATAAGAAATCAAGCCAAAATGAAACGTTTAAAGAAATAATGCAAGGAAAGAAGAAAATAGAAAACATCAGTGGCCATTTTAAAATATATAATTATTGGTGCAAATATTATATGATTTTAAAAATAGTGGACTGTATTTTCTAATATGAACAAAACAAGCGAGATAAAACAGAGTAGAGACTCCACGCGTTCCCTTTTCCGTGGGACGACAAGAAAGATTAAGCATGAAAAGGATTAACATGAATAGGATCGGCATTTCTGAGGTCTGAAAAACCTTTGAAAGGGATGAAATGTTTCTCAGCTGTACTTGACAATCATCCGTTCTCAAAATCTATAACCACAGTCAACAGCACGCCTGGCATCATTGTATAAATGGAATTCTCGTTGCGAGAGCAATAATATATTCTACAAAGTTAAAGCGATTTCAGATCAAGAAACTGCATTAATGAAGTTGGGTTTCTTTGTTTAGTAGAAAGCCCATTTGCCTTTTCAGGAGTTGAAATTGCTTCAGGCTTGGAAGTTTGAGGTAGCATGCATAATGTTTAAAGAATCCATTAATCTTCCTCGAGCATTTACCAAAAACTTTAATTGGCTAAAGAAATATCTAAAAATAATTTAGTGACTATGTTTGCAGTCATTATCAGGTACGCTTTCTTTATTTATGTGTTTAATTATCGTTAACGGCATCTAAAATATGAAAGGAATTTTTGCCATAATTTAAGAAACAGAGTATATTTAATGAGGCTTTTTAAAGATATAATTTTTTAATTAGGTCATTAATATGCGATGAATACTTTATAAGAAGTAAAACTTCCGAAATTTCATTACTAAAATTTTTACAATCAGTAGGTGGGGGGATTTTCTGAAATTTGTAATTATATTAAATTTGAAATGTTTTAGATATTATTAAAATTAAATGTTCATATGTTTATGAAAACGAACATACTATTGAAATGTTTTAGGTGTAATTATATTATAGTTGAATTGTTTTACTAATCAATTTTAAGAATGGTATGTTAATTTGCTAATTATTGACTTACAAATATAATATCACTATGAGCAATCCAAATGTACTGTATTGCCACACTTATTTTTTTTTACTTCAAATTATTATCACAACACTCAATTAACAACAGAATCTAAAGGAAATGTACAGCCAGATACGAATTAATAATTACCTTAAAACTAAATTATATAATATAAAAATCTCAGTTCAAATTATTAATGGGAATTTAATGACTGGTTCTATCATATATTAATGTTGTATTAATTCTTAGAATAATTGTTACGTTTTACTCTACATTGTAGGGCAAACGCTTATTATACAAATAAGCAATTAAATTTTCAATTATTTTCGTCATCTAAATTTGCTATGAAATAAAGTCGCTAATGTTTTGATCATCTTGAGAGCATTTAATGAGAAGGGTAGTTCTAAAAGAATATTCAATCTCATTAAAAGCTGATTAATGAGAAACAATAATTTTGAAAGAAGGAAATCGTTCTTTAAATAATTGCAAATGAAATAAAGTTTTCGACGATTCCCTACAGGAGTACAAGAGGCGATAGTGCAATGACACGATAAAATATCTGTCAGCAAAATGAATCTAAAGGATAACGTTACGAGTTTTGTATACATATAAATAATTTTAGTAAAATTATATGTAAATTGTAGCATCTCTTGTATGATGTAACATCTCCAAGCTGGCGCTGTTTTGACCAAGAAATAAACGGTCAATAATGTGTCGAGGCGTACTGAAGCAAGTGTCTGTCTTAATCGGAGAGGAATTACTGTCTTAGCATGAAAGAGTTGTTTGCCGTAGTTAAAGCCGTAGAACATTTCCGTCATTATTTCCATAGCAGACAATTCTTGCTTTGCACAGATCATGCATCATTAACCTGGATCCTAAATTTCAAGAATTCGGAAGCCCAAATAACAAGATGGATACAGAGAATCCCAGAAATATGATATCAGTATACTTCATCGGATAGGATCATCACATGGAAAAGCCGGTCACCTGTCTAGGAGACCTTGCCTAGAAATCTGCTGATATCATTCAAAGGTCGAATGGAAATACGAGCTGGTTAATCCTGTTTCCATCAAGTTAAAAATTTAACATCGTTTGGCCCAGACCCATGGAGTGATAAAGTCAAGAAAGGCAGGCTGAAAGACGACAACCTGAAACCCATAATTCACTTAATGGAGTCGTCAAATAGGAGACCTGCCTGATTGGACTTTCAATTTGAAATTTTACGACAAAACACTATTGAACTCACCCCATATTCAAAACGGCGTCTTGTACCGGAAGTTCGAATCGGATTATAGCAAGGCAAGTCAATGGCAGCTCATACTCATAGTTCTTCGGATCCTGGGGAGACCTTCCGAAAGTGCAAAGCAGCCCGACAGGAGGCCACTTCGGAACAATGAAGACTTTGCATAGAGTTCGAGAGAGCTTCTACTGATTTAAAGCAGCAGCTTACGTGGAAAATGGGGCCGTTGTTGCGATACCTGTGGGGATCCAAACAGACAGACGAAACGCAGCTGAGGGAAGCTGCAACGTTACAACAGATGATAGCCTTTCGAATGCGTTGTCTTTGTTAACACGGAACCTCTGCCCAATCTGCTGAAGGGAAAAAAACTGAACCTCGGTGTCATTGATTAATTTACTGGAATAAAGCATATCTTATCACTCACAAAAAGCCTCTCAAGGTAGCAGAGGTAATAATACAGTATTAGGTTTTTAGGTTTATAGTGCCTCTTCAGTTATATTCCGATAAAGGAAGGAATTTTATTTCGTCTGTAATTAAAGAAATTTGCAAACTACTCGGCATTGATAACACCCATACGAAAGACTTACATTCGCAGTCAGACGCATGTAGAGATGTTTAAACGAACTATCCTAAACAGCCTCTCGATGATGTTTTCGTGAAAGTAACAGAACTAGGACCAGAATTTACCTCGGTTCTTACTGACCTATCGCAATGCTGTTCACGAGACTATCGGTTAGTATCATTCCAGATGCTCTTAGGTGGTGACCTTCGAGTGCCTCGTGATATTTTTTTATTCGCCCTCTGAATACCCCTGCATCGCCTGAGGACTAAAGCATGGATCTCCAGGCGCGGTGTGAAGTGATGCATAGTTTTGTACAAGAACGCGAACAACTTGGCGAAAGAAAAGATGAAGTCCTGATACGAAATCAGAGCCAGAGGACATCAGTTCAACGAAGGTGACAATGTGTGGTCATGGAATCCGATTCAACGGAAAGGACGTTTCCCTAAACTACAGACACCCTTTTGTACAGTCCTAAACAGGCTAAGCGGCATCTTAGTTGGAATCCGTAGGTCATCAAATTCTAAGCTTGAAATCCTTCATTACAAAAGACTAGCCCCTTACTATGTCAATAGTACGTAGTCCCAATAGTGTATGTAATAAAAATAGCACACTAAAGATCATGGACCTATGTGTATATAAATTTATAAATTTATGCATCTATTTATTTGTTTAGCTTTTGATTTGTTTTATGTTACTTATTTATATTACTGTATGCAAATTATTGCATTGATTTTACTTAGCTGGATAGAAGCGTGGCTTCTATCCAGGGATTGTACTCCAGTGATGTTCGGGGTAGTTAAATCCTTGGAAAAGAGACTAAAATAATTTCAGTGATATTACATGTAAATTTTAGTATCTGTCGTGATATGTGACAGGACAGACCTACAAAACAAAGCATCACTCGAAAAATATGGTTACATAGCTAAATTGGCGAGATAGTTCTAAGCTGGTGCTGGTCTTGGCGACTAAAGTTTGTTGCTAAATTTGGCGAGAAATTGAGAAAATTCACCAAAACATGGCGATCATTCGGCAACACTTGGGTCCGATCCTTGTGTAACTGTAACTGATCAGACTCCTATGTAATTGTAATTGTACCCGGCCGTATATTACTGCAACTGCGCATTCCTTCCAGCAAATTTCGAGGTATCGAAAGTACGGGAAATTTCTCGGCTGACAGGGAAAACTGCAGAAGTTTGAAGAGAGCATCAGCTTTCACTTTAGCTCAAAGTTCTGAGAGATCTCCGTGCCAGCATACGTTTTTGAGGTGTTTTTAAGATCATCCTGCGTTTAACGTTCTTAGTAGTTTGAAGGCTTGACTACTGATGTATTCTATCATACTAAGAAGAGCTGTACGACTACTTTTGTGTGAAAAGTTCCAGAACTGCGAAGTTTTTTTTTTTTTTTTGAAAAATAAATTTCATCAAGCTTTTATGGATTCCGAGTGCATTCAATCCATTACGATCACGTACGCACGTAACGCCAATATAAGTTACTGAGTTGGTAATCAAACTGGACTAAGGATTAGATTTCTGAACTAGGTAGCACTGCAGTATTACATTAATTATTTTCTCTATTTACTTTACGTATTAAGGAAGTTTTGCTTTGGCAGGAAAGGGTTAGGTTAGGTTATTCAATTATGGCAAAGCACACGAGGGCTATCTGCCTAAAGGGAGGAATGCCTTCGTGGAGGACTTTCTAAGGGAATCTGGCTCGTATACACGTTACACTTGGGGAAAACCACGAAAACGCTCATGCAGCCAGCCCGTTCTCGGGATTTGAACCTCGGACCGAACTACCAGTGCTCAGCCTCTTTACCGCTCGGCCGCTGGTGGGCCCAGGCAGGAAAGGGAGGCTTTAAGAATAAGGAACATTTTTTGAAATTCAAGAGCTTCCTGGAAATATGGTTTTAAAAATCTGATTTTAATAGATTCTTAATGCTGCGCATTGTTTTGTAGATGAACCTATTCTTTTGAACTTCATTCAGTCATCATATAAGAGATCAATAAGACATCTTGTGAGCCTTATTTTTAATATATTGTCATTAACACCAAAATCACGAACCTGAAATTTTTTTTTTTTTTATATAATAATGCATTTAAATTTTTGGCATTTAGAATAAAACTGAGTCATGAGTTTTACATGATGATTCTAACCGTCCGATTAGTACAATGGTTAGCAAAGTCCGATACCACGCTAAAAGATAAAGAATTGAGCTCCGTAGAAAATTATAGACACTAGCGACTGCGCTGTCTTTCAGAAGTCAGGAAGTGTTTAAATTTATTCTGCTTGTGAAGAAGGTGTTGGGAGATGGAAGTAACATGAGAAGAATTTTTTAAAGAAATAAATACTTTAAAGATTATTTTCATTAACGTTCGAAATGCAGGTAGGCAATTTCATACTGTTACCTCCGACCTTCAGGACTAGTGTTAGCAGTAAAACTTTGATTTTTCAGCAGCATGCACAAAAGTCAAACGATAGTAAAATTTGCTCGTTCATGATTGATGAAAATTTAATAATTCTTTAATATGAATCTTAAAATAACGTTTATTACTCTAATGGCATAGTATAAAACATGACACAAAACGTGAAAAACGTGTTTAAATAAATCATCAAATACTCATATTCGTGATTGTGCCCCGGTGCTGACGATATCTAGTCTAAAAATGGTCTTTTCATTTTAAATTGATTTGAATTTAATTATTGTTACTCATTAATTTTGATGAAGATACTTACGCACATATTTCTCTATAACCTAAATATTTTGTGCATTCAATGTTTGAATATACACTTTTAAGCAGCTCATATTAGGTAAAGCAAAAGAAAAAAAACATAATACAGCAATATCAAATTTCACAGGTGCAGATATAAATTTAAAAAAAAATCTTCACTTATTAGAAATACGTGTCCAAAATCTGTGTGCATACAATGCACCGATATTATTTTATGGCGAATTAAACTAATCATGAGCGTTGAATTTATTAGTACTTTCACATGAGCTTCACTGCGCACAAATATTCTATTTTAGAAGCCATCAAACATCCATCAGATAATTTTCGAGAAGATAATAAAGAAGATGGAGATATTATACGTAAGACAAATTTAATTTTTAATAATGAACGTGAATCGCTTCAGAAGTTCGCGTGATATCATTAAGCACACAAAATACTTTTAAGGTTTTAATAGTAAGTACAAAACTACTCTTTGATACTAAGTGCAGCGATTTTTAATAAGTTGAAGAGAAATATTAAATAATACTTTTCATTAGTCTCATAATTTGTTTTTCAATTCAGGTACAGGGAATTTCATTTCAGGAATACTTCATTTACAAGACGTTTCGATCTATGAACTTTTAATGCATTTCATGTTTTTTATTTTCATTATATTATATAGAACAGATTCTTATTGAAAAGTGAAAAACAATGTCAATATTTGCCGATAAAACAAAAGAGCAGAGAGATGTTATTAATGTCAAACACGATGAGCCCTGCATTTCTGAACCGATTTTGTTATTAATTGGAGAAGTGAGTTAGATATGTTCTCCTTTTCTACTGTTTTCGTTTGTACATTGCAATTATGGTGTTTACTTTAATGGTAGTTTAAACAGCTGAGTTTCAATCGATCATTAGCTGTCTTATACTACAGAATGGATGATAAATTACTTCACGCGACTGTAACTTTCTCAGGCTATATAAGGTGTATGATATCAATGAAGGGCTGTTAGAGTCATTTTGCCATCTTCATTCTCTTGACTTCCTTTCTATGTAATTGTTATCAACGGAAATCACCTAATTTATGTGTTTATTTTTTCACTAAAAATTACTTATTCCTGGATCAAACTGATAATCATAAGCTTGTTAATTTCCTCGAAATTAATGACTTTTGCTTTTTCTCATGGTTTTAGAAAATGCTATGTTTCTCTACTCCTTTTACTTATCCCGCGTTATATTTAACAAGCCCGTGAAGAAGCAGAAGATAAGCATGCGCCTTATTAATCGCAGCCTTGTGGTTTCTTGATATGAGAATAAGATTTTATTCAGTTCAACTCAGTTTTGATGTGGGTATAAAACCCTCGACGATATGTGAGGATATTCCCTTTCCTTACCAACAATTACGAGGAAACGTTTCAAGGTTTTTACAAGTAGCTTTTTACTATAGACATGATGATCACAGACATCCGAGCATTGCCTGGGCTTCGAAAACAGGTGCATTGGCTAAGCAGCCATATTCTTTAAGCTCCAAAATGTAAAAGCGATGGCTAATGTCTTTTCAAGTAACAGCCTAGCAGTGGCACTAGCAAAACGTTGAAATATTTTCTTTTAAACTTATATATCCTAAGAATCCTTTTACAGTATTTAGAAAGTTTAAAACTATTAGAGTTCCATTAAAAGCATACAAATTTAAGTGAGTATTTGGCACATTTCAACTTTCATAGATTGGTGTTACCTCCTCTTACTTGATTTTTTTGGATGTGCGTATGAAACCAAAGTACACCTTGACTTAAAAGTCCCTATGTGACCTATATACTCACACCCCCTTTGTCGTAGGCATGTATTTCAAATTCCAAATTTATTATAAATGACGAAAATATTCATATTTTCGCGTTACTAAATTTAATAAATCTATATTATAAAAGTTACAAAATCTAATTTTTACGCAATATCCTGGTCCTTACAGTTAGATTTAGTAAAAGTTAATATTCTTTCTAAAATGTAAAAGACAAGAAGTTTGACCCTCGTACAATAAAGTTTAACCGAGAGGTTTAAATTCAAATTTGCGGTTTTCCTTGACGGACCAGTTACCAAATAAATTAGAATAATTAACGACTTTCTATTTATTTTAATGCCATTCAGTGGTATTCCTTTGTGATTTATTAATGTTTGACGTTTTTAATGTATTATTTTGTTACATTTGAAATGTCAAATGCATTTCACACAAGTAGTTTATGGGTTTTTAAATGCTAAAATTGGATTCATAATATTAACAGGCAGTTTTATTACTTTATGATTATAACCTAACAGTCACAAGAAAAAAAATCATTGGACTAAAAATACCTTTCTACTTTTATTAGTGCACTAATATCAATGATAGACAGCAATCTGTCTATGGTCACAAATGGTGATATCAGCAGTGAAAATTTCCTTATTAAATGATTGAAGCACCATCTGTATAATAAATACATTCTCCATCCAAAACATTTTTAATTTCATAACAGATTATCAACGATACACGTTTTACAGAAAATAGGTCATTAAGTTCAACTTAACAACAGCTGTAACATGGATACAGCATTCATTTCCATAAATTTACGGAATGCATCTGCTACCCTCAGAAAGGCTCAATGCCCAGTTAATTTGCATACTATTTTTAGCAGTTTTTTAACAGATCGTACACAGATTACTGCCGGACATAGCTATTAAAGTCCAAGAAATAGGCGGCCCACAGGGTTTCTGTGCCGGTCTTCTCCAGTTGAGCCTTACTTTCAATTAAGTACTGGGAACTAACTGGCCTGATTGCTCCATCATATTAGCCTATGCGAAGATGTGACCCTCCTAGTGAAAGGGGTAACTTGAGATGAATTAGAAACATATGATACTACTGTTTGCATATGCTCTGGTTTCTCTTCATCCTACGAGTTAATCTTTCGCCTTTTACTACTGTTTGCATCCTATTTAAAAAACTGTGCCACTCTGGCAGCTCTGAAGCTTAGACTATTAGCTAAGTCTGCAGCTCTGGTTATTCCTAAACCCCGGAAAAATCCCGCAAGACGACCTAGTATTAAACTTCAAGGGAGAAATATCGAAGTAGTTCGTACCTTAAAATACCTCGGACTAATGTGTGATTAGTGACTAACCTGGCTACTACACATTCAAGTATTATGTATCAAAATAACCGTAATTGCCAGAACTGCACCAAAATTTCAAGGAAAGAACTAGGGAAAAAATCCATATCTATAAAACTTAATTATGCTCTATAGCAGTAAAATTAATATTGTACGCTGCAGCTATTTGGAGTAATCATTGGGGAAAAGGAAAATTAAACACCTACTCATTCTTCAGTACTCTTTCACTTTAAACCTATCCAGGGCATACAAAACCATAGGAGAGAGCATTTAAAACCATGGCAGCCAGAGCTGCACTTAGCCTCTGTATCTGACCCCATCCACATTCGTGCAGAATACGGGGCTGTTTACAGAAAAGTTGCTCAATTATTGAGGGTCGCCACGTTTGAAGACATGACGCGCAGTCCAATTATATATTATTGTAAAGAAATATCCTTCATATCCCTCCTGGGCTCAAATGCATAGGTGTGCATGTCAGAATTAATGAAGAACGGTGTATTATCTCACGAGTAATACACATACTTATTTATATGGATGGCTCCGAAACAAGTAAAGTGTTTTTGTTACAATAATTTAAATACACCCATGTTTCATCTATTGTGACAATTGTTTTACCTTTTTCTTTGGATAAGTGTTCCTCGTATAGAATTCTGCAGCGTGTCCTGCGTTGAGCGATATGCTTTGGAAGAAGACGATGCACATTGCGTTTTTTCGCTTTCTTAAGATTTAAATCAACGTTTATCATTTTGTTTAAAGTGGAAACCGAGCATTTTAAGGATTTTGCAACTGTCCTTTGACTAGGGGGATTTTCTTTTAACGTTAAACAACGTACCTTTGCAATAGTCGAAGGATGTCCGTTCTTTCCTTAGATACTTATTTGGAATTTTTGTCCCACTTCAGGCTTCAATTTGACGGTTTTTTTCCTTTCTTGTTGATGATATTACCTATCGACGCTTTAGATATCACAAAACCATGACTCTCACATCGTTTTTGGATAACGGAGTATGCATATTTCTCTTCGGGAAGAGACGAACCACTGCTTTGTTAAATTCGCCATTTTGAATAAAAACAAAACTTTCGAGCCACAGACGATAATTTTGACTTTTAAAAACATAGTTCAATCGCAATACTTCTTTTGCAGCAAACGAGGTTTTATTACCGCTTACCAAAATTGTCTAAAAAATGCGCGTACAGCCTCTGTATCTATGTTTTTGTCTCCGGCTAGAATTCCAGCGGATGAGTATTGATATGTTCTCTTTCATGTGTAATGTTTGTACAAGATAGATTCGAGTAAAATGCCCTTTTTAGAGCAAGTTAACCAAGTCAATTGATCTTGTGGTGCATGTGTCTAATAAAGACTATATATCTTGTAAAAGAATTAAAGTTATTCCTCCCATATGCTCTTATGGTACAATGATCAGGATATCTGGCTTATAATTCGATAACGCGAGTTCGAGTCTAGAGGACAGGCGATGTTGACAGATGGATACTTATTCTAATATTGCATAATATGTCTTCTTGGCTTCTAAAATGTTCAAAATTATCCTGCAACTTGAATTTTGAACAATCATAATTTCTACCATTAATTAAGCAGCATAAATAATGTAGATAAAGTTTAAGCCATTTGATCTTCCTAATTTCTTAAAAAAAACAGCTTTTGAAAAGCCAAATAATATTATGCAATGTAATTGTTGTAGAGCAAAACGTGAAATTGTAAACGACTATTAAAATTTTTACTTCGAATTTCTTCCTAATCTCCAACTTTCGAACAATTCTTCCATAAAGTCTGCTTAAAATTGATCACTTAAACCGAATGTGACAAGATTTATGATTTGAGCTAGAGAATTACTAAAAGACAAATGATTACCATGGAATATGAATAAACTTCTATTAAATTTAAAAATAAATAATGGGGCTTGTTATCGTGAGATGGAATACAATGCATAGCTTTTCGAAACATTAGATATCTTATGCATTCCTAGTAAACCATAATATCTTAAGACATTTACAGTAATGATGGTGGTTGCAGTCATCTGATGTCCTTGATTCTACTTACACATTTTGCGCTTATGCGATCAGTTACAAACGCCATTAGTGAAACTTATTTAGTCGGTACACGTCAAACAACAATTATCGTGATTTCTTAAGATTCCTAAAGATGCCAGATATAAAACGTAATCTGTTTTCTTTCCCTGCCATCAAGATTGAGCTAAATACATGCGCTCTATCTGAGCTATTTATCCTTTTTACTTCACTCTGATGATAAGCTCAGGAAATTAACTAATTATTCCGCAAGCTTCATAGTATTGTATTTGGGTGTAATATACTACGTTTTTAAATATATGGCTAAAGATGAATTTATTTATAATGTCTCTGATAACAAGGAAAATTCATTATTACCATATCTGAAGAATAAAGTGATTCTAAAGACAATGTATCTTTTGCTCCCTCATTTCTAACATCATCAAAATTTCATAGAGTATCTATTGGGGAATGATAAGCCTTCGTATTTATTGTGAATGATCTTTTGATAAAATAGCTTTTGAAAGCCCGCTTCAGTGTAATATATCATAGTTAAATCCTTCATATTTATCACATGGCAAGCAAATCTGACATATTATATGCTAGCCTACTGAGAAATATTCTACCTGCATACAATGGCTGCACGATTTTATGAAATATAAAATGAAAAATCCAATTCAAGTACGGGTGCGGGAATTCTTATTTCTCTCCATTCATCTTCTACTAATGCAGCGCATTAAGTGAAAGGGGAATCGATACATATGAGAAAGCCTAACAGAACTATAAATAATCATGCAGTTGAAAAATCCCAAATAGATATAAGACTTTCTAGCGCAAATGTTTCTTTTCAGAAGTTTTGAGAAAGAATGATTTATTTGAAATTACTGCTTGAGACCATATTATAGTTTACAGAGTCATTTAATAGAATAAGTCTAAGGACATTCTGTCTCAATCAAGTACCTAACCTGAGTATTTAATAATATGTATGTATACTTCTTCTGGCAGGCATTCCTTCAGGATATATCAATCAATCAATGCTAAAAATAAGTTAAATCTAATTAAGTAACTGGGGCTGAGTTTAATTAGAAAAACACCTCTCCTTGGATTAGAAGCCCTCGGTTCGATCCCTAGTCCATACCTTGTTTTTTAAATCTCTCCTTTTTAAAAGTGGACACGTAAGGATAGCACAATTATCGTTTTAAGTTGAAACTGCTAAGCCGCTTAAATGTGCAGACAAGTCAATCGGGATTCTTAGTCCAGGAGATTCTAAGTTCAGTTCCCAGTTGGAGCCTAGGTCTTTGCAGCCAAAACGCTGAATTTTTTTCTAAAAGTGAACTGTTTATTATTTTCTGAAGATAATTATTTGATTAACATTGCAAATTACGTTATAATTGTACATTTATTATCTTATTTCTCTTCCTATATAAATAGACAACAGTAGATAGATTAACACAATTTATTTTTATTCATTAGAAGGCTTTAAATATAACTGAATTCTGTCGACAGAAAACAGTATACTCTCGCCTAAATTTTTAGGATAGATCTTTAAACCAAAAATTAAAAATACTTAAACATGTTTTCGGAAACTTTATTTGAAACTCTACACTAACTGATCAGTTTAATCTACTTACTCTACACTAGCTGATCACTTTAATCTACTTACGTTTATTTATTTTACTGTTTCAAAGAAGGTACAAATATTACTTTTGCGTTTTATAAACACACTACTTTATGCTCGATAGCGCTTTCGAATTAGCTGTCGAAAAACAGTTTTTCCAAAAGGCAATAAAATGAAAGTGATTATCCGAATGGCCACAGTTAAATTTCAAGGAAATAAATCTTTATTAACCTGAAGACGACAGTAATTTTACGGTAGTAATTACGCGACTTATGATATGTATTCGATTTATATCTATAATCGTTCTAATATAGGAATTTTGACACAAAATCGGACTTTTTCAGAAATGGCATGCCATTTTTTTTTCCATACTTCGATTCTACGACTCAAATTATGCCAAAGTGCCAAGTGTTGTAAAAACGGCACGAGTAGTTTTAAAAAATTAACTCTCAAAATTTTAGCTAATCTTTGTTAACTGAATTTGGTATATATTTATCAATCTCTCTTTTTTTATTAAACTTATTTGATTCTTCCTTTCACATTTTGAAATTCAGTTTCATTCCAAATAAAATTCGTCCATTTTCTATGATTTATTTTTAAAATTGTGTTTTTAAATAATTTTTATAAATCTTTCGAAAACTTTTGGTATTATAACCTATAAAATTTTAACTTCTTCTTAAAGTATATATATATTTCTAGGCACACTTGCAAAAAAATAGGTCTTTTTAATTCAATATTTCCTAAGATATATGTGAATTCACGCATTGGCAGGTTTTACAGTTTGGCATATTCGTTACAAGCGATAATAACGCCAAATGTGGTTTACGCAATTTGTTAAAATTATTTGAAAGTAATGAACTTGACTTTTTTTCCGCTCGTATGCAAGAAAAAAAAGGAAAGGAAAATAGGTTGCTATGAATTAAGAAGTTCGCCAAGTGAATTATTCTTGGTGCAAACTGTAAAAAATGCCTTAAGGTAAATTTATAAATTTCTGTGTATATTTCGCACCACATTTTACAAAATTTAATATTTAGGCATAATTTGAGTCGTAGAATCGAAGTATGGAAAAAATTGGCATGTCATTTCAGAAAAAGTCCGATTTCGCGTCAAAATACCTATATTAAAACAGTGCTATATATAAATCTAATACATATTCTAAGTCGCGCTTTCGCGACCGCAATTTGAACCGCAATTTGAATTTTTTAATCGGCCCAGTAGAAAGAGAGATATTAAAATTGTCCCCCCTTTTTTTTCGCTCAGTGTGCAATTCTCGCTGTAGTGGCATAGCTGCATGTCAAGCTACCATCCAATTTCTGGCATTTACAGAGTACAGTATTTACATATTACATATTTACATACATGTTTTTCTACGCCATCAGGTTAGCTCACCAGCTAACAATTCATAATATTACCGTTTTCATATTTGTATTGCACATTAACAATATTGTTTGAAATATCAGTTTATGTCTTACTATTCACACACTAGAACACATGTACATATATATATATATATATGTCTATGTTATATTAGTATCGCAATACTTATAGTGCTATTATCAGTACATATTTTACCAGCTTGTACATAATTATTGTATTCACATCAATTTTTATGTATTACATGAGTATATTGCAATATCTTTATAAATGTACTTCTTTTCTCCATTGACTCCTGCGTAAAAATGCATTGTTCTGAAATTTATGGTGCTTGTAAGATAATCAGAATATCTGTATATTTGTATTAGTAGTGTCTGTATCAACATATTTATTTGAACCAGCAAATCTATTTTATAATTATTGTACATATTCATGTATTTATATACAATATCTGTAACGAAATTCCTACCTGTATATTTGAATGAGCGATGCCCGCATCAACATCTGAACTACATATCTTATGCCTTTTTAAATGTGTATGAGTATATAAGGTATTTCACCTGCCTATTTGGCATACCTTCGTGGTGTAGTCGTCAGCACGTACGGCTCGTATTCGAGAGGTCCGTAGTTCGAGACCCAGCGAAGGCTGTGCTCATTTTTCATGTCTCTTGCTTCAAGGAAATCCTGACTCTACAGTGGCGCCCGAGCTAAAAAATGTGGTGGATGATAATTCTCCACCACCAGGATTTGGAGATTGGGTCCTTTAATCCACAGTCTCCTTTAAAAGCGGGAGTACATAAGGTTTTCCTCCCGTCTTCTTAGCATGCCTTCGTGATGTGGTCAGCTCACTCGGCGAGTATTCGAGAGGTTCGTGGTTCGAGTCCCGGCAAGGGCATTGCTCATTTTTCATCTTTTCTGCTTTCAAAAAATACGTAATGTCTCTACAAGTATATATATGTAAATACATACAATTTATAGTTTCTGAAATACAAACTGAGTGTCTGTATATTTGTTTTAGGAGTGTCTGCATCAATATATTTATTTGAACTAGTTAATATATTTTAATAGTGATTGTATATATGAGTGAAATTATCTATTTCTGTAACAGAATTTGGTATCGATATATCTGTATTAGTGAATGTATTAGTGTAATGCACATAGAGTCAGAAATAATGCAGTCAATTGACTATGATGACGTCGTTCGTTCTTTTGCACAGAAGAAAGTTCGTCGTATGATTCTACGAATTTTATAGAATAACGTAACTATAGTAACATAGACTGTATTATTCTGAATTCTGATGTTTATTAAAGTCATTAAAGTCGATTAAAATATTAAGTTCTGTACTAGTGCATTTAAGTTGCTAAATTTCCAAAATAGCTTCGAGATGGTAGGGGTCCAAAAGTCAAATGCCTAAGGGCCCTGTGTCTCTAACTCAGGGCCTGAGTGATGCCCCATTAGCATATTTTGGGCTAGTTTATGTACTTTCAAAGTGTATAGGTAACACATGTATTTACGCACAAACTTATGATGCCTGTAACAGGAAGTGAGTTCCTGTATATTTGTATTAAGAATATTTGTAGCAACATAGTTACTCGAACCAGTTAATGTGCACAGCTGGACAGTTGCTAAGGGCGGATCTCAAATTCTAGTATAGCATAACATTAAGTGGCGTTAGAAACTAAGCAGGATAAAATATTTTTGCCACACTGATAGGATATTACATTAAAGTACGTATTCTCTTCAGAAAAATATAGAAAGTTTTGAAGCATCCAAATGTAAAAAGGTGTTCATTTGATGATGTGTACGGAGAAATGTTGTTGTGTTGTGACTAATCTAACTTGTCTGACTTCTCCATTGACTTGACTTGTCTAACTTCTCCATCAAAAGAATCCCACGAAATTCATCGTTTCTTATTTGAATGATTAATCGGTTTGCACACAGTGATAAGGCGTCTTAGCCAATACATTTCCCCTCAAAATGTTACTTCCTTTATATTTCCCCCTTCAGTTTTAATTTCTTTCATTCGTTTGATCTTGATTGATTCGTCTGAACTTGATATAAGGCTTTAAGAAATAATTATAGTCGTCGACGGGACATAAACAGGCCGACAAAAACCTTTCTCAAGCTGACCGGGTATCCTGTCGGCGGAGAAAATAAAAGTCAAGTTATTCTTTGTATGTGTGCAAGTATCTCCCTGTACTTCTGCTTAGTTTTGAAGTCATGCGTCATGCATGTACATGTGATATAGCAACGTAGTTTAAATTAACTAAAAATCACATGGTTGTTGACACTCACAAGCTTCACTAGTTAACCCTTATTATTCGCACTGGTGTGTTTTGTACACCATAGGAAGCTTTATCGATAGCCATTTTGTCTCTACATCGTCTCTGAATTTGCATGACTTTGCATGACTCTTTAAACAGCTTTTTTCTTTAATTCATTTGGCGAAGTATTCTGCAGTTCAAATCCCACTAGAGAAAAGAATACACCTTCCGATAAGATATAGAGAACAAAAAGACATCACATGGTAAAAGCTTCTGACTAGAATACAACAGGAGGGATAATGTAAGCATCATTCTATATTTTCATTTATTACTAATTTCTTTCTCTACTTTTAATTGAAATATATAATTTTGCTTTTTTTTATTTTTCCAATTTTAAATCTCCAATTGTGATAAAAAAAACTCAGTAAAAAATGTCTGTAAAACTTAATAAATCAGTAATAATTTCGTCTTCAGTTATAAGCTGAAGAACGCTGAATTTGTACATTTTTATAACTCGGTAAAGAGATTTGACCAGAAGCGTGGAAGCTACCCTGTTTCTAGAAGAACAAACAAATGGCCTCTTCGCGTATTTTTTCCGTTGTTGAATATTGCTGAGATGAATTGCAGAAATTTTGTACAATTCTATAACTCCAAACACATGCTTACCTGAAGGACGTTTCTAAAAAACTCGCCTTGGAACTTATGAAATGACATTTAGAAGAAAGATTTGAGTAACTCAGCGTATTACCTCGGTAAAAGGATTGCTAGGCAATTATGCCAAATGAAAAAGAAGTATAACGCGGAAAATTAGCAAGAAAAATAGATCCAATGTCCAAAAATAGATTTGCTGTTATGAAATGTTGCACCTGCAGCATAATCGTTTGTAAACAGCACTCTCTAAATGTTGCCAAATGTAAAAACAGTTCTCCACGAAACGACGAATTTTAGGTTACGTGGTCAGAGCGGACAGTGGCTACAGCGGACACGCGAGGGTAGCTGGGTGGGCAGAGCGGACATTCTTGAACCTATTGTATTGTTTCCCTAATCAGTCACATGTCACCTATTGTGTAGTTTCGAGCTTTGCACCTGCTGTAGAGATAAGCCGATGCTTTAGGAGAAAAGGTTTTTCTTATTTTCTTACTAGATGTTTGATCATTTTGAAGCGTGTATGTGGTTTTATAGCGTCGAAAAACTCTGTGATGGCACCCATAGTCATTTCAACAAAATTACTCTCTACTAAAAAAGGAAAATAATGTTTAGTTTTAGATGATTAACCACATCGTTTACACCGAAAAACTAAATTAGGAATGAGTTGGGTATGTCTAAAAGAAAAGACACATCCTTGTAAAGGAAATGTAAAGGCAAATTTTCAATACGAAGTACTGAATAAAACTACACATTCTTGCGTGCGCAACATTGCTGAGAACGAAGTTAAAAGGGAGTTAGAGACTTGCAGAAAAAGAGTCCGAGAAGAAACATCAGTTCTCGTTCCCCAGATATTTCAAGAAGAACTTTCAGAATTATATCAGAAAGGTTATGATTTCGTTACTAAAATGCTGACACACTCCAGTGCCGAGACTGTTTTATGTATGTGGAGAAATGCTTTGGGAGCTACCCAAAATCCCCAAAATGCTAACAACATTCAGTTTGTAAACGATACACTTATGGTTTTAATGGAGAAAACTTTCTTCGTTTAGACTTTCAAAATGATCAACACAACAGGATTTTAATATTTGGAGGAGAAGAATCACGGTACCTTTTGGACCTTTTTCTTAGATGGAACATTTAAAAGTTGTCCGAAACAGTTTGCTCAAATATATACAAAACATGTCGACTTAAGGAATACAGCAACGTTTATCCAGAGCTTTTTGCATTTCTGCCTGATAAAAGACAAGCAACTTACATTGCAATGTTTCAGGAAGTGAAACGTTGGTGCCCCAAGGGGAAGCCGGACATTATAAAATTGGATTTTGAAGCCGCAGCCATCAATAGCTGTATGTTATAATTTCCCAGTTCGACTATTTCCGGTTATAACTTTCATTTTAATCAATGTTTGTGGCGTAAGATACTAGAAATGGGTCTAGTAAAGGAATATAAAGAGAACGAAGATATAAGAAATGTCTGTAGAAGGATTTCTGCGCTATTGCCAATAGAACACATAGATGATGCTTAGAGCATTGTATGAGAAAAAGCTTTTAGCATTGACAAACTTACTACATTCATAGATTATATTGTCGAACAGTGGATGGACAATCCAAATATGCCCATTAAAGTTGGAATGTACATGGACAGCGTCATAGGACAAGTAATTCTGTTGAAAGGTGGAATTCCAAATTAAATGTAATCACTGGCAGAAACCAGTCTAATGTGCACTTATTAGTTAAAATACTAAACGCGGAAACACAGAAAGTGTCTTTTAATTTGAAAGCCAGAGAATTAGGCGACCCTGGAATGAAAAGCAAAAAAGCATATGTAAAATTGGATGAAAGAATCAAAAGCATCCTAAAAGAATTCGAAACATCAAACAATTTAGAAAAATGTCTAAAATTTTTAAGTTTTGTAACTAGGTTGGACTAAATCCAATGGTAAATGATATTTATGCCTTTCTAATAAAGGTTAGTTAGGATTTATACACTTGTATTTATACTTCTTTTATTTACTTGTATCTGTTCTGTAAATTTTTTTTCTAGTATTTATTTTTACTTACATTAATGAAACTAATTAATTTTATGGCAACTGCACCTGTTCTAATATTTATTTGACTCTAAAATACAGTTTCCACAAAAATTCCTGAAATTTATTCATACCCTTCATTATACTGTAACTTACTATTAATTTTTAAATATTTCTCTAAAAGTTTTTATTTTTATTACATTTCGCCATGTCTAAAATGCATTCGCACTATAATAGAATAACAATTTAAATATAAATAATTAAATTTGATTGGAAAAATTATATTTTATCCTTGAAATTCGATAATCGAGTACAAAAATAAAAAACTTCGGTTAAAAAAAAGTAATCCCACTTAAAAAAAGATTTGCCACTTAAACTACTGTTTTAATTATATTTGTGGTTTTTAAAAGTATTTATTTACTTATGTATTTGCACCCTTTATCTGTTCTATGATCAGGAAAAGATGTGTCCGCTCTAACCACAATGAGTTTCGAAGTGTCCTCTCTGACCACGAAATCGCATGTGTCCGCTCTGACCACGTCCGCTGTAGCCACACCACAGTCTAATCTCCGGGTTCATAGACCCACCTCATTTTGGTGTCTGTGCCCCCCCCCGGGTGTAGTGAATTTTCCTAGGGTGGCCAGTTTAGCTGTGTGGCATTAGAGATCCCTAAACGTCTGTTGTCTCCAGAATTGCGGGGCCGGGGGCAGCAAACGAGAAATTCTAAACCTCTCAGAGAGGGTTTCTGACTGGTAGGAAGTATGATATACACTGGTGTGCAAAAATTAAGGACGAAGTCGAAAAATTAGCATATCAGCTGAACGAAGAGGCAGAGCGGACAGAAAGACAAATCAGGAGATTAAATAAGGTGATATACAGTAGCACATGCGCAGATATGCAGGTAGACGTAATGGGGGGGAGTGTCTGAGTAGTATAAAGCATGTTGTCGGTGTAAGATCAGTATTTCTGGCAAAGAGATTGCACGCCGTATAGCAGTTAAAATCACACCGAGTTGCTGCCTCAGCGAGAAATGGCGAATAATCAATCTGTTAGACGACATCTGGATGCTTTTACCCGAGGTCGAATCATTGGGAAGTTGGAGGAAGGCCGGGTGTGACAAGTGTGGCTGCAGAGTTCGGAATTGCTCACAGCATCGTTTCACGACTTTGGAGACAATTTCAAACTACAGGAACAGCTATCCGGGGGTTTAGTAGTGGTCGTCCACGAGGAACCACACCCGCAGATGACCGGTATATTGCCTTACAGGCCAGAAGAAACAGGCGGCAGACAGCGGGAGAAATCGCTAGACACACGACACAGGCGACTGGACGACCGATATCGCGTTTTACCGTGGCCAGAAGACTGCACGGTGGTGGTCTGTTTGCACGACGCCCTGTACGGTGTGTACCTCTAACGCCTGCCCATCGTAGAAGGCGTTCTCTGTGGTGCCGGGAACACCGGAATTGGAGAGACAATGAATGGGGACGAGTACTCTTTACAGATGAGAGCAGATTTAGTCTGAGTTGCGATTCTAGACACATACACATCTGGACAGAGCGGGGAACACGCAATAACCCCTTCAATATCATCAAAAGGGACTGTTTTGGAGGTCGCGGAGATCTCGTTCGAGCAGACATAATACTTGGTAGCCGGACCGACCTTCATATCTCCCAAGGAGGTTCGTCACCTGGGACTGCTATTGTAACGAGGTTCTTCTTCCTTACATGCGTCTTTTCACAAGGGCTATGGGTCCTCAGTTCCTCTTCATGGACGACAATGTTCCACCTCATCGCACACTTACTGTCGAAAAGCTGTTGGAGAGTGAAGATATTGAACTTATGGATTGGTCGGCAAGGTCTCTGGATCTAAATCCCGTCAAGCATGTACGGAACTTACTAGGGAGACCCGTGGCAGCACGTAACTTATCGCTAGTAACGATTCCGAAACTGCGATTGGTGCTACAAGAGGAACGAGCAGCAGTGTCTCAACAGCTCATTAACAAACACATATCCAGCATGCACAAATGATGTGAAACCTGCCTAGCAGTCAGGGGAGATCATATCCCCTATTAATGACCGGATGTTTCTTGCTAGACACCCATCACAGGGATGTTTCGGCCTTCAGTCGCATTGCACTCCATGCTACGTTTTCAATAAAGCTTCTTTTTATCCCTCTGATTTCTCTTTTAGTAAGTGTTGCTTACATTACTCATGTCCTTACGCATTGGGGATCTTACGGTATTAAATGTGTTAATTTGGAAAGCTTTTCTACAAAGTTATATTGAAAAAGCCGTTTCATCCTTAATTTTTGCACACCAGTGTACACCGATGACAGTAGAAAGTAACCTTTCTTACCTCCCGCCTGAAACCGCGGCTTTCGAGAAACACTCAAAATACTGTTTCTCGAAGTTTACGCTGATACGGAGGTTCTCAGTTGGGACCAATTCTGTAGTGCCTGAATGTGGCGGAGTACATATACCAATATTACTATTATCTTCTGCTGTGTTATTTACGTTTCTACACGTCTTCTTTTAGATTTATTCAACTTTACGATATTCTAAAATAAATGTGGTCCACATGGCTTATTGCTGGTGCATTATCGGTTCACTGCTAGGACGCTCACGGTTTAGTATTGCTGATAAGTTTATTATATTTGTTGTAAAACAACGGATGAAAGAAGAGAGCGAAATTACAAAAAGCATTAAAAATATTCTAACGGAAGTTGAGAGAGATAAAGCTATTGTTGTAGTTGAGCATTATCAGTAATTGAACTATAGAATATTATCAGAACAATTTAGCAAACTAGCTAAAAGGAGCAAAATTAGTTACACAAGAGCTTCTGGACTTCGCTTTCAAAATTTTATTAATTCTTAAAGGAAGCCCTTTTGAGTCATTATTTCTCAAATTATTCTATCACTAAGCATCTGATTCCCTTCTAGAAAAATATGCGAATTAATCGTGAATTATAGTGCTTAATGTGATATATATATATATATCTTGAAGTATTTCTATGCCATTCATTCAGCTTTAATATGGAACTTATGAACCACTATAGTCTCCCCTTTTTGGAGAAAAACTCAGATTTAGGTTTGTTGATACTGTGTATTATACTTTCTGACAGAATAATGAATGGAAGAAAGGAACACAATTTTGTACAAGAAAAATTTAAAAGTTCCTGATTACTGTTTAGTATCTAAATAGTATAATATTGGTAAAGCAATGTAAAAATCAAATTAGCTACACATGTGGAAATTCATTTCAATGTGAGTTGCTTTCAACAGATCAAGAAAATAGTATTGCTTCATGAATCAAAACTACCTCAATTGCTGAGTTTCTAATTTGAAAGGTAATGTTTATGTATAATTTGATAAATTTGACAAAATATTAGTGATTTTCATAATAAAATATCCTTTTCTTCAACGAAAATAATATGAGACATTTTTAAAAGGCAATGAAATGTCCTCAAAGGTATAAACAATAGGATTCTTGGCATTGGCTTTATATAAAATGCCGCAAACTCTCAGATTCTCTGCGTGATTCATGGAAGGAGTTTAAATTATACTGAAATTGCTTTCTTTAAATCATTAAGACACACAGAGATTTTGATGAAAGAAGACTTTAAAAACCATATAAATTAACATATTTAAACATAACGCTGCTAAAGTTGACGAAACGTATAGTTTGATTATTGTTTTATTAGTTAGTGCAGTTGGCGGACTTGCACCTTTAATGGTATAGATATGTCAGCTTAAAATTATAACTATCTAGTTCAATACACATTGGTTAATTAACGTGCTTCTATAATACATTTCTGCATAGAAAAGCCTGTTGAGGACAACATATTGAAATTTAAAGCTATTGCGGTAAATCAACGATGTTGAAAGCACCGCTTTAGTCTGTTAGGATTGTAGTACCCGCAGCGTATTTGGATGCTGTTAGTGTTGGATCATCCAAAAATCTGCCACCTCCTTTCGAGATAGCTTTTTTCGGATCAAACACGGAAGCTGATATGGTAAAGGAAATGTTAAAACTAGAAAAGCTTCTTACAGTTATGATTTCTTCTCATTTGCTTCAAAATTGTAAAAAAGTATGTATTGAAAATATTAAAGCTGAAGAAAAGAAATAGGAAAATAACATTGAAAAAGGCAATAAAAACGTAAAAGAGGAAATGAAAAGGACAACCAGAAAATCTCTCTCGAGCCTTCCTGTCTTTCTTTCGAAGTCTCTAACCTTCTGAAGGAGAGAATAATTCGATTGAGTCGGGAATGAAACTGATGAGACAGAGGAATCTATTTTGGATAAGTATGAAACTTAAATGGGAATTTGTACTAGTATCAGTAAACGACTAATAATGATTTTTGTTATCATGGAAAAGGGGGTCTTCGTATATATTGGATTTATACTGTAGCCACAATTCACAGTAAAAAAAACATTTCTAATAAAAATAATTATCTTTAAGTCCTAAGAGTGTTTTAAGCTCAGTTTCTCCTTTTATAGATGATGGTGGTGTTTTACAGATGGGAAGTCGTCTGTAAAATTCTGAATTGGCATTCAGTGTCAAACATCTTATTACTATCCCGGCTCAGCATAGGATTGCCTTACTACTTGTTAAGCAATTTCATGTAACTTATGTGCATGCAAGGCCCAATTTGCTATCTAATATTTTAAAGCAAAACCATTGGATTGTAAATGATAAGAAACGTATTCAGTCTTTTATCCATAAATGTATTGTTTATCACAGATATAAATTACAATCTAATAACCAATTAATCGCCGAAACAAAGAGTAAAACTTGAGAGACCATTTTTAGTACAGATACTGATTATGCAGGTCCTGTATTTTTTGAAATGTTACATAGATCGTTCGTTGTTTTAAGACAACAAGATGTTATATATCTTTGTTCATATGTCTACTATCAAAGCTTACCATATTGCGGCAGTTAGCGACTTTGCAGTTAGCGACTTTGCAGTTAGCGACGGCAGGTTTTTTTGTAAGGTTTTAGTTAAACTAACAAAGTTTTATTTTAATTTTTCCTTTTCTATCTGCTCTCATTTCAACTTCCCGTTAGAATAAGCGCGCGTTTCAGCTTTATGCTAATTTGAAGTGGATCCAAGTTATATTTAAACGAAAGGTAGAAACCTTTCAGTGTGAAAGAGCTTTTAGTCTCAGACCACTGTTACTCTATTCAACGCTCGCCTGACTAGCTAGTATTTAAATTCTAAGCCGTAGCGCTGTTACGTGATTACGTATTGAAGTAATTCCAAGTGCGTCAGTATTAGTTAAATCTTGCTACGCACCATTTAGTTTAAAGGCCAGCCTCAGTTGCAGCCTGAGGATCAACGTCCCGAATACAGCAGGAGCCAGGAGCAGCGACGAACGAGGGCCCAGGAGCAAAGGGCCCAGCCGAACAAACGTCCAGCGGATCACCTTCCTCCCCAGCGCAAGTACCCCAGGATGGAAAGAAGGGCATATAAAAGAAAGAGGGAAGAGGAAAAAGCCGGCAATGTTCAACAAAAGTCAAGGAGACTGGCCCAAGCTACAATCTACCCAACTTTCAAGGATTGGGCCAAGAAAAGGATGGCTGACCACAACAAGATAAGTAGTATTTCTTATTACAACGTTTAGTTAATTTTCGAGTGTTACTGCAAGTTGCAGGGTCTCTTTTTTAACGCAAGCGAGGTTGAGTTTTACGCCAAGTGGGCGATAAATGATTAATTACCTTGAAAAATGTTTTTGTTTAAAATTGTAATTCTGCAAAGATTTAAAATTACTTAATGTTTGTAAAGTAGATTCTGAAGCATTGTGAATATATTAGTTTTGTAAAAGCAATGAATTGCTGAGAGAATGTTAACTAAATGATTTTGTATTATGCTTTGTCGAAAGACTTGTAAAATTTCTAGAATGAAAAGTCGGTAAAAGGAAAAACACGATTTAGGACTATTATTTCAGTGTAATGCGATGTTTCAGGAAAGGATTTTGAGAAAAAGAATATGAAGCACTTGCTGTAAACTTAGAAATTTAACGTACAAATTGTATCTCGTGATTGGTATGCAATTGTTAAGTTTCATAAAATGTAACAAATGGTATTATGCCATCAATGAACGTTAGGTACAAAGTCAATTTGGAATGAAGCATTCTTTGTGCAAACTACGAATTGTATGCATGAAAAGTTAAAGTTCGAGTATTTTTGGAATGCAAGTGTAGTAGGCTCTTCACCAAATACACTTAAAGTGTTAGACATGAAGGTAGTTAGAACCTCTGGTTTAGCTGGTTATATGGTGTCTTTTGAGGTTTCGTTATGTAAAGTTCTAACTAATGTTAGTCGATCGTAGGTGGAAGAGTTGAACACCCCCAAACAAAAAAAAACCCGCAATTGCGGTTCGCTTTTCATCCAACACCGGTGGAGAGCATTGGGGGAAGAATTTCATTTTGCTTGAATGGTAATGTGTGTGTGCGAATTTACACGAGTAAGAGAATGAAGCCTGTTACCTAGAACTTACTGTTATTATGTTACACTAAAATTTCTTTCCTTCCATATTTTGCTGGAAGGAGTAAGATGTAGACGAAAATAAGATAGTACTGAAAACAGACGAAGAGTTATGTGTAAATCAAGTTTTCATCTGTAATTTGGCCAAGAACTATTATTCTGTAAAGGTTGGCCTAAGTTTAGAAGAGCTCAATATTGAGTATTTCTAGAATTGCAAGTTTCAACATGGTCTGTTTGGACCACAGTAGTTCAATTTTTGCCAATTCTGGCGGGAAGTATGTAAGGTTTTAGTTAAACTAACAAAGTTTTATTTTAATTTTTCCTTTTCTATCTGTTCTCATTTGAACTTCCCGTTAGAATAAGCGCGCGTTTCAGCTTTATGCTAATTTGAAGTGGAGCTAAGTTATATTTAAACGAAAGGTAGAAGCCTTTCAGTGTGAGAGAGCTTTTAGTCTCAGACCACTGTTACTCTATTCAACTTTCGCCTGACTAGCTAATATTTAAAATTTAAGCCGGTGAGCAACGACTACTTAATTTCTAATTAGCTTTAGTTTAAATTAATTTGATTGTTCATTTTAGACCCAAGTGCGGTCTTTATTTTCTGTATCCCTCCCGAGTTGGGAAGTGGCTGTACATAATTGTGGTTTAATAAAAGAGGATTTTAAATCCCCCTGAACTGCAGTTCTTCTACCACTTATTCACAGTATTCTACCACAGAACATAGCTGCATTAAGCTCCCTGTTCAAGATCAGGACTTCATGTTTCACGAAGATGAACTCTTTCCTCACTTTCACTGATGCTGTTAGGCGATTTGTAGCAAGGCCTGGTACCCCTCGATACTTATTTCCGGAACGAACATTTACGGACATTGTTGGTGCGAAAAGAAAATTGTCTGAATTGCACACTCTACTACTTTCATGTAACAACAATGAATTGACTTTAAACCCTTTGACTGAAAGTGCTGCTGAACTGAAAACGATTACCCCTGTTTCTGCCCACTTTGATGGCTTATGGGAGTCGGGGATGAAGTCTATAAAATTTTAGTTGAAAAAAATAATAGGAGAGACAAAGTTGACATTTGAGGAATTAACTACTCTACTAACTCAAACTGAAGCTCTCTTAAATTCACGACCCTTGTCTAAAATTATTTACTCTGTCGTATCTCATTTAGATGCCTTGACTACTGCTCATTTTTTAACTGGAGATGTCATTACTAGTAGACCAGAAAAGGATTTCTGCAATATTCCCAAACTCAATTTTATTAAAACGATGGGAATTATTACAGCAATGAAGTAAAAGTTTTGGAAGAGATAATATAAGAAATATTTAAATTCCTTACAATAAAGATATAAATGGAAAGAAGAACATTTCAAATTTGTCTGTAGGCGATCTTGTTTTAATTAAGGAGGATAATATGCCTCCTGGTGTTTGGCAATTGCTGAAATCCGTCCAAGAAAAGATAGCAATGTTAGAATTGTTGACAGACTGTGAATGATGAATTTCAGAAGACCTATAGTAAAACTTTTACTATTGCCATTGTATCGGAAATGGTCTATTCTTAATACAATGGTAAGGGTGGGAGCAAGTTTGGATATGTATTTAATATTTGCATTACTTTTTTTGCTTTATTTATTTTCTCAGTATTTAATTCTATGTTATACGATAATCTTGTCACTAGCAACATGTTTTGTTTTAATACGGAGTTTGTGTGAATGACAACAATATTCATATTTTAAGTTTATTCTTTTGGTATGAAAATAGGAAGTACAGTTTCCATAGCCGCACTGTGGTGCAGGCATTTTTCTGTTTAATAATAGTTCATATTTTAGAATGTTAATAAAGTTTGTGTGTCTACAAAGCTCATTCTTTTAGTCCAAGGTGACTAACAGTTTAACTAAAGTCTGGACATATTTTCATTGTATATGAGTTATAACCGGCATATGGGTTTTGTTTTGTTATCGTTTATCCCTTGATAATTAGATGTGATATAATTTTATGGTTCATAGTAAATAAGTCTAAGAAAATGTAGGCAGAATCTGAACTAATAACTAACAAATAATCATTCTGAGTGCGAATAAAGTTGAGTCGCCACCAAAAGTTGACTGGAATACGTCAGTAAATCCTAGCAATGTTTTCGTGCTCTAATCTAGGCTTTTTTATACAAATATTGATGGGTCTGCTGTCGTACTTCATTCAAGCTTTATCAAGTTTTGGTGGCGCATCAGATAACGTTAAAACAGGAACGAAACTAAGAAATAAATGAATAAGTGGCAAGTTTTAACGTCATATGTCATCCATGAAGACATGAAATCAATAAATCTTGATACCATCTATCGAAAAACTATAATATAGTTTCACGTTGCTACAATATGTAAGGTTAGCAATTTCATTAAATTTATCTGTGACCCAGCGTTTTGTTCTTCGGCACGACTCGACATTTGGGAAACGCTGTATAACTAAAACAAAATGTTTAGCTGCTGCAGTACAGTCACAGGAGTTTATATACGTGTTTCTATATCCTATGACCAAGAATAAGGCCAAAGCATATATTCTTCCGTTTACAATATCATTATTTATTCGAAGCAAAATTTTTACAAAGCAAATAAAGAAAATTCAATTAAGAAACAAATTAGTACATTCGAAAAAAATGTTGGTCAGTCAACAACAATATCACGTGTTGACAAACTATAGGCTACATTAAGCACAAGTTTAGCCCTGAATGGTGAATATTAATATAATAAGAATAGCAGCTATACTAACATTAATAATAATCCAAACTTATAATACAAATCATTGGATAGCCATATTCCGACTCTTCAATTCGGAAAGCATGTGATCAGTCGAGAAATTGTCTGGGAATTACTGGTGCAGTATATCGTAAGGACATTTACTGTTTCGTGCAACGAAGCTTATAGGCATCGCACTTGAGGCAAAACGCATTTGGAAAATTAAGCTCGGGCTATCCTTTACGAAGATAATATTGTGAAAGATATAACAGTGATTTTCCTCAGGTGCGCTCTAGAATCGTCTGAAAAAGATTTATTTGGTTCGTGAGATAGATTTCGATTTCGGAAGTTTTTGAAAGCATGAAAAAAAAACATAGTCACACGCCATAAGTCCATTAGAAATTTGATGAAAAGAACTTCAACGAATCAAGTTCAGTGGGTGTTCTAACGGATCGTTTGTGTAATTAAGTCTATCTGCATTACTTTCCACGCATCTCACGAGTTAGAAAACACTATTTTTTCAGGAACCGCTTGTTTGGGAAACATGTATTATTTTTTCTTTGACTATCATTAATCTTGTGTTGCAGTGGATCCTAGATTTGAAAAAAAGGATAAAATGCAATGGGCAAACTTCATTTGAATTTCAAATTTGTTTTCTTTCTCTTTTTTATTTTGGAATAATGCCGTTTATAAACAATATAATTTCCATTTCTGATGGTTTTATGTTCATTATCTTGTAAATACATAACTAGGTAATGTTTTGTTTTAAATGCTTAATGGTAAGTCACGCTACTTTAGTACTACGGTGCATAATTTTGAAACGAAGTAAGAAGCTGGCCTAAAGCAAATGGTTAGATTTGTTTTTCCGCACTGGTTAAAAAAGCGTTACGCCCATTAAAAGAAAGTGATATTTGCGCGTTTCCAAATCATGGTTTTCAAAATTTTCATGCAATTTAGAATTAATTCTATTAAAAAGAAAAAGCCATAAATTAATGGACGATCTAACTTCGGATATCGCTAATATAATATGCTTTGAGTGTATTCGGGATGTTCATTCTAGTAATATTGTAAGGTATTTTCTGCTTCTTTACCAGGGTACTTTGATGTAATTGGAAGCATGTCAGACTGGCAATCGAGAAGTCCGGTCTCTACATCTCGGCGAAAGAACTGGATGACTTTGCTTTATCTTGCTTTAGAAAACCTACTAGATTCTATAGGATAACTAGCCTTAAATAATGCGCGGAAACCTTTGCTTCCTGGGGGTAGGAAATTCCCTACTCAAAATAGCTTACAGGGTAATGAATTTAAGTGGGAATTAAGCTTCTTAGTTTAGCTATCAAATTCTCTCTGGACTTAAAAGCTATGTATTTTACATTTTAAGACAGAGTATCGTCTAATATGTACTATTATTAGTTCAAAAACGCACAAACAAATTTTTTTTCAAACATATTTACATTTTCGGTTTGAGGATATTGCTATAAGATTACATACATCATGAAACAATTATAGGTAATTATTCTCCTTTTAGGCAGATAGGCCCAATGTATTAATAATCGTATGTATTTTTACGATCATAAATCATCTGTCAAGCTATTTTTGAAGCAATGCTTGAAAACTAATAATTATAATGACTTTGTATTAGGTAAATTAATTATTTGAGTTATAATTGAAAATGCGAATTAGTTTCAAGTAAGTTACAAAAATTACCAGTTTAAACTATGCTTAAATGTTTCATAAATTTATATTTACAGACTTTATATCCATTAGGTTTTCAGTAGCAGAGCAAAATGATATTTTAAAATTTTAAGAAATTTTCTAAATCATTCGGTTACGGACTATCTTGTTTCTTCGCCTACGAAATAAATTTCAGTTGCTTTGATATTATTTCACAAAACTTATGAGCAAAGTTGCTATGCCTATTAGAAGTTCAGTATTCTATATGAGCACATACTGTGAGCAATGGATCAATTGATTATTTCAAATTACAAAATAGCTTACTCGGGAGTCATTCCGCAGGTAACTAAAAGTTGCTGTGCGACAGTTCTGAAATAGTTGGCTCAAAACGATTTTGATATCACAAGCTAATATTTGAATGCTCTGAGTTTCAAATGTTACTGATTTTTTTCCCTTTGAGTTTTTCATTGCTCGCATGATTCAAATTCTGCGATTATTTTAGTAGAAGAAGAAATTTGTGTTCCTTAGGTTCCTTATCCAAGATGCCTTCGCTACTTGCGTGTTCATTTCCGCCCAGTTTTCTTAACAGTTTTGCAACAATATGCAAAACATGTTGCTCTGATTCATGAATAATTCAATAGCAATTGAAATAAAGTTCGAAAAAAATGTTGAATTCTTAGCAGCGTAAAATACTTTTACACTGAAACAAATATGATTAAAGTGTTATAGTTTTCTCAGCTGCATTGGACATGTTAGGATTATATAATTCAATTACTGGAACAGAATTTATTTAATGGTTACATTATAATGCTAAGATAAACTTTTATTTACGAGTAGAATCAAGTCAATCCCGAATGAAAATTTGCTTACGCCTTTAATCGGCAAATAAAAGAAAACACTCTACTGATTAAAAACAGCTGCGTAATAGTTTTGAATTTGAAACAAATTAAATTTGAAATGTTAGATAATTCCAAAATTTAACAATTTATCCAGTATTGGAAAACGTACAACATTGTTAAAATTTTGAGAAGTAAAAATTCAGAAATAACATAAATTATTAATATCCTCCTGAAACGGTTTTGTGCTTATTCTCTCTGTGCATAGAAGCAGTAATTTATCTGCATAAAAAGCGTAACGAATCAAAACTGATGTATTTTGATTTATACTGAAGCATTGTTCCAAAAGCGAATTATGTAATTCGGCCGTCGATAACAAATAGGAAGAACTGCTTCGTTTAAACCTTAATGATAAACAGATTCGATGATAGTTACACGGGCGAAACACAAAGAACAACCATTCATCATGTCTCACATTTGGGCCATCGCCAGATGTTTAACCATTTTCTATTTTTCGAATATTTCAGCGCTACAGATGTGTTTTTCTCAACTTTTTGTCACATGGTATTATGGAGTCACTTTAATGACTATTAAAAACAGTCCAATAGTATTTTGTTCAGGGCAAAAGTTTTTGGCACCTAAGTTATCTTGTTGCTTCAACATTGCTCTTTATATTTTACTTTTTTCTTATTTTTTTAAGCAAATGTAGCTTCTATCTACAATTGTGGACTAATTATTCTTCCAAGTTAATTGCATGCAAAATAAATGCTAATTATTTTTGCCTCATTTTTTGAAGCATACCAGTTAAATACGATTTTACTTACCCGAGAGGAGTTTTAATTAACATTATTTCAGTTCTCTAACAGACATGACTTTTTTAGCATATGTTTTAATTTTTCGAGGATTCAGTATGCGCATATGTGTCCGTACATTGCTTTAACCTAATCACTTTATTTATTGCGGCATTCAAAGGAAATATTGTTAAATAGAAAATTATAATGTTTTTTGAACATACTAATAAGATTTTCTTTAACTTTTGTCGTAGCAGCAGTTAAACATATATTTGGCAGACATGCATAATTACATTATCAGTTATTGTTCATGTTACAGGTTTAATTATATGGTACATGAAGGTTGGAGTTATTTAATCCTATAAATGAAGAAAGGTAAAATGCTTTATGAAAATTTAAATGACTTCATGAAAATGATTTTAAAATCAATTTCATGAAGTCATCTTAATTTGCGAAATGACTAAAGTAAGTTTATCAAAATAAGACCAGGATAAATATTAGCAGTAAACAGAAAATGTTATATGGAGTATAATTCCATAATTTTGGATGATTGTTGTTTCTATCTGATAATATTACATGTCAGTTCCTCTTAGCGATTATTAAATAATCAAATCACTAATCAAATTTGATAAACACATTTCTACCTTTTGACATGTGGGTGTCTCTTGTTTATACCTAACACTTATCTAACCAACAAAAGGTACTTCCTTTTTCAGTACTATAATTTTAAATAAAGTATCCTCTATTGTAATTTCAATTAAATTAAGAACTCAGTTACATCACAGTAGTGCAATTTTACTTATGTAAGTTTTTCTTGCTAATTTTTATTCTATTTTGTTTTATGTTGTTTTGACTTATCTATTTATAGTATGTTCATCGCTTATGATACAAATTCTATAAATCTAAACGTGTAATTTTAATCCAAAATAAATGCAAATTAAAAAGAAATAGAAAAAGTTTTATAACTTTCGCTTTCGGCTAAACTGGATGAATTTTTTTATTTAAAATTTACGACAGAAAGCATTCATCGGCATTTTGGCATAGCATAATCCTACTTTATTTGCTTGTTATGATTTTCCTGTTTCGTGATGGCTGAGAGAAAGTACACATATACTTTCAGTATGAACTTCTCGCATTGCAAAGACTAGTCACCAGTTTTAAGTATGACATTTATTTCACGAAAATAATACAAATATTTCATATTTAAAACAATGCAATCTAAAAATGCTAAAATCATTATGGTAAAATATGCCAGAAATATTTTACTTGGAAAATGACTGTCTAAAAGACTAATAAAATATAAATCCTTTCACTGTTTATTTCTATTTACGTATGCATACCATTACCGTATTTCAAATTTTATATAATACGAAACACTGGATCATTTCCTTTCTTCTAAGTTTCATTTCAGTACAATTTAATTGAAAAGAGATTTATTCTAATCTTTGATTCTGCCTTCTGTGTTTCCGATTTTACTACCTTAGATATATGATTTTTAATCTCCTCTCCCACCCATTGTCTTCAATGAGTGAAACAGAATTATACAAAGTACCTGGAATAAAAATAGTACAAGCAAAATATCTCTTTGCTCCACCCTAAGTTATAATTGGTAACTTCTACGTTTCCTGCCATATCTCATCCCTCTTGCTTGGAATAGTTTGAAGAAAATGAAGCACGCGAAGCACTTGACACTCCTTTTAATGCAACTATTCATTCACCATTTACTTCTCGGGTTTACGTAGAAACGAGAATTCTTCGTTAAAGTTCCGTGCTAATACATCGTTGAAGTTTGGCTCGTGAGTGAGCTTATGTGATCAAGTAACACCCTAAACACAGCTGCAATATCTCTGAGTAAAATTACTGCGCAAGTAACTAGTTACTTTCTCATAGCTCTGTCTCAGACTCTTTGGCTTTAACCCTCTGGGCGAGAATTCCCCAGAAGTTAATAAAGCCAGGGCTTTTAAGACCAGTGCGGAATTTAATGAGTTACAAATGACAAGATTAATTAGTCTCCTAGCTTAAATGAACTTTTACGTTTGCCAAAGCAGCGATAGATTTCTGTTCGACAAGATCCTCTGTCCCATTAATTTCAAAATGATGGTCCATTCTTGTGTTTCAGGATAATAGACTTAATCTTTTAAATGAATTTCTGGCTTTAAAGTTATTGTTTCATTCCTGAGCACTTATTCTTGCTAGCCATCTGTAAAAGTTAATCTCAACCTTTTGTGAAATAACTTAGCCTAAGTACTCATTTCTCGCATGCACTGTAAAAGATGTTTTGTCTAATAACAAAATTTAATTCGAGTTTTCTAAGCGTCACAAAATTGTTTAATTACCTAATCCCTCATTAAAATAAGTAATTGTAATAGCATATTGCAATTATTTTAAAATGTCAGGAAGCACTTATTTTAATATCTTGGAAAAGGATAATTTTGAAGCGATCATTAGAATGAATACTCGAGTTTTCTCAAACTATGGAACTGTAAAATCCATTAAAAGCCTGTTTTTACTATACGGAACTCAAAACTTATGCTAATGTAATAAATGTAGTATAAGCTTTTCAAATTTATCGTTTAACAGTTTAAAGAGCTTTTATAAGTGTCATATACTGTCAGACAAATACAGATAATAATAATAATAATAATAATAATAATAATAGACTTAATCTTAATAAACTCCATTTATTGTAATAAAAAAGTAATATTTTTTTTCATTCGCTGCATTACCATTAGGATAACTTAACGGCTGGATATCATTTATGATAATGCAATCACATAGGAAAAGAAAAAAATTATTTTAAATATTCATGACTGTAACAGAGGTCTATTTTTCGATCGTCTAAAGCAGTATTTTTGTGTGATTTTCTTTGTTATTGATCACATTTCTTTCCTCGAGGACTGCATCAGTGTATTTAAATTTTCTAAATACATTTCTCAATTACTCAGGGATATAAAATTTATCAAACTTGGCGAAACTTAATAATGATAATAATAATATTAAGCGTCGTATGTTCGCAAAGTTTAATATTAATGACGACTCAAAATATTAAAAATGGCATTAATATAATAATGAAACTCAAATTAAGTTTGTTTTATTCTTTCTAACAGAATATTATTAATTTTTAACAAATTCTCATGGATTATAAAACTTCTTTTTATAAGCATTTGTTTGTCAAACTGTTCTCTCTATATACAGATTCACGCTATCTTCAGTATTTCACTATGCAAAGACATTATGTTTTTCGAAACCAAGGAACATGAGAAATCAGTTACACCCTAGCACAGATTCGAATGATTGATCTCCAATTATTAGCTGGATGTACTGACCACTTAACCGCAAAAACATTCTTAGAAGAATGGGATAATTCCTTACATTCTTCCCCCCCCGACTTAAAGCTTGACTGTGAAGTCGAGAACCAATCGTCCAAATCCAGATGGTGAGAAATTATAGACTTATTTTGGGTGTCACAGTAAAGGCATATATTTTCTAGAGCTGGAAACGAATAAAGTCAACAGTGACCTCGTCGATATTCACACCATACCTCATTTTGCCAGCTGGACGTGTTAACCACTTACACCACAAAAAATGCGCAAGGTGATTTCTTAGATTCTCATTACTTAATGGGCGACTGAGTTGAAACATGACTCACAGTTGAGCAAATCAAGGTAGTAAAGAATTATAATCCACCAAATTTTAGTTCGAATTTCTACTATGGGGGCCAGAAACCACTTATTTTTTCTCTGAGATTTGAATCAACGGAATTTGTTAGTTCAGTGTGCTAACCACTTACATTACGAGAACGAAAATGCCCTACTTCCTTACAAATGTACATAGTAATAACAAGTAAACTACTAAAATACCAGTAAGAAATTGACTTTCCTCACCGACAAGTAGTGGTCGCATTTATAGAAAAATTAATATTTGATAGGTACATTAATCCATTAATCCATTAATCCTAAGTTTACTTTCAGGGCTGTGAAATTACATCATTAAATTTTACTGATCATTAATCATTTTCTAAGTAAATCTGTGATATTAGACATCGAAATCATCTTTCTTTGTTTGAAAAATAATTTTCGGGCTAGAAATACTCAAACATATTGTTATTCATCAATACGTCATATAATGCATAGCATACTTGGCTGATCACTTAAAAATAATTAATTAAAAATTAAATATTAAAATAAAGCATTAAACATTATTACTCTTTCTAGGAGGCCATAGTTATTTAATTCATCCACTTCATGATATTTACAGTAAATCTAAATTTAGGAAGTGAAAGAAACCTAAATCCATACGAGCAAACAATATAATATTCTAAACACGTCAAACGGAACTTATAGGTCGGTTTCTTGTCTTTGCAATTTCATCTTTATTATATGGAGTTAGAAAATAAGAGGCTATCCTTTCCCTAAAATTAATCAGAACGCAATTAAACTATCAAAGGCGAAGTTCAGTTCCTTCAAGAAGTAGAAGGATATTCAAATGATAGTCATTTAATGGAGGTTAGTCGTCTAGATGAAGATTTATATTGATTGCTCATGACTTTTCCCAAGAATAATCAATTAAATATAACTATCATTTGTTATGCTGGAAAACCACCTAACAGAATCTGACAGATGCAGACAAGTGTCCTTTGTGAGTAATTTGTGAGGAGCTTTCGCCCAGATTTCATAAAACAAAATTTTATAAGCGCATGTTATTTTTCTGCCGTTAAAAAATAAATCAAAATCGGAACACTGTTTTGCAGAAGGTATATTACAGATTAGACTACGATTGTAAATTTAACGCAACTGTTAACTTGATGCAACATATTTACAAAATGTATTACCTTTTATGATCTGAAGAGTAACAGAGAAAGTAAAACAGAAAATTAAGTATTTGTCTAACCAGATCTAATAAAGGAATAGGGTGAAATGAGAGATATCCAAACATATGTCCTAGTTCTTTCCACGTGTGACATAAATACAAACCCATTTTCTTGGAGAAGCCTTTACTTAAGGTAAGGTTCGTACACTCTTAAATAATAAAAGACGTGAAATGGATACCTGAAACTTTCCGATAAACTTCGTGATCTGTTGAAAGTCACTAACAACTCTTACTCTTTTGTGCAGTTCTACTCTCTAGATCAGTGCCTCCTAATTTAAGTTTAACGCAGAACAGTACTGAGTTTAGGAAAATGCGGAACCCTTATTAAAAATTAAAAATTAAAATAGAAAACTGAAAGGATTAAGAAGTTGTAGGAGATGAAATTTATTTTCCGAAGACTAAAATTTTAAGGAAGTTAATGATAAAAGAAAATATATATGTGCTTTCCTTCAAAATTGTTGTATGAAATTACACCGAAGTTCATTTCTTTAAGAGAGAGAAAAATGCTGCTTCACTTTTTTCTTTCTCAGAGAACAATTTCAACTTTGAAAAATAAATCCATTTTGCTATAAACATGGGCGAACAGAAGATACATGAATATAGAATTAAAATAAATTTCGTACTTACACATAACAAAATTTATTTAGAAAAAGTTTGCTAACCTTTCTATTTGATAGCTTAGATTAAACTGGCAAACTTACTATGTTGTCCATTTCATTCTCACTGCAGTGACCTTTTGTAGTGAAATGTTGATCATCCAGCAATTAAAATCACCTTTTTTCTTGCGAAAGAAACATGAGAAATTGTTAAGTTTAATTTCTGAAAATGAGGCGTATTTCACTATAAGTTTGAAAATATACTTGCATTCATACGGAACGTTATCAAGACCTCTAACGAATCCACAATCATTTAATTTGTCAAAGAAATACAAAATTGAAAAACAAAGAGCAGTTGTGCTGTCACTTCATTGCAGCAAAGTATACCCTAATAGTCCTCCTGTCTGAAGGCTTTTCTGAGAGAAACTGACGCGTTACTGTACAACTTCTCTTTTACTGAACAATTTAATGCACTACAAACTTTTGCTCTTTCTATTGCATAAACTTCGGTGATTTCTGCCTGCCGCGTCAAGAACTAAACCTCGTTCAGTACTAGCAGGAATAAATGACGTATCTGTTTCGCCATGATAATTTCTAACTGAAGATGAGTGGCTGAGATAAATTCTGTGATTCTTCAGTTAAAATTGTATTCAAGAAAATTTACCAGCTGAAATTCGCAGATTCAGATGATAAGAAAACAACATAATATTAAATAGCATTTTAACACAAGTTTTGAGCAAGTGCTCAAGAAAATAGGTAACTTTTATATGACACCTAGATATACAAAACAGGTGTTTTATCAGCAGAAATTGTTTTTAAACCTTGTCGACTTGAAAGTAATTACAAGACGTAATGGTAAAATTACAAGATTACATTACAAGACGTAATGGTAAAATATCTAAACAGTTTCGCAAGAAACCGACAAAAGTTCCCCCAAAAGAGGGAAGAATTAGAAGGTGTTTTCTCCCTCACTCAAAATTTCGTGGTGTAATGGTCAGCATACTCGGGGCGTATTCGAGAAGTCCAGGTTCGAGTCCCGACGAGGGCATTGCTCATTTTTCATGAATCTCAGTATGAAAAATCCTAATGTCTCTACAGAACATAGACGTATATGCTAGGGTTCCCAAACCATTAGTTTTCAAACTTTTTTGCAGTAGTGTATTATTACAAACACACTTAACGTGTTTAAAATGAGTACCTTGTTTCCTTGTAAAAGAACGGCTATTAACAAAACTTCAGAACTGCTGTGAGCGTAAACGAGTGCTGTGAGTGGTTTCAAACCAGAGGAACGTTTCCAATGTAGCAATAACTGACGATGAGACATGGATCCACTTTTTTAATTACCACATAAGTAATGAATATCTCGAAGCACACGCGCATCCTTCACAAATTTCAGAACAGAAGTTAACTGAGAAGGTGATGAGGACTATTTTTTTTCTTAATCACAGTAGGTTTGGTCTACTAACTTTCCTACATTCATGAAGTCACTCATGAGTCATGAAGCATCTACCATCAGATATATCAGAGAAAGTCATGAAGTATCTAACATAAGATATGTCGAAAAAACGACTGCAATTAGTGACTAAGAGGTAATTAAACCATGTAAGAACATCCACATTTGTATACAATTTGCGTCTATTCAGCATATTTTTGACAAAATGCGGTATTCAGTTACGCTAAAGCCTGCCTGCAGTACTGATTCCATTCCTTATGATTTCTGCTTATTTCCCATACTCAGGAAGATATTTGGGTAGTTAATTTCTGCCAAATGAGGATAACGCTGAACAGGGAACTCCAATAAAACGCTTTCGGTGCTTTCCAAAAAAAAAAATTTTCTGCTTCGGAAGTGGACGGAAGAATTTGGCCTTTGTGTATAATCTTAGGGAACTGTTTTGAAAATGAAAGGAACCGGTTTTTGGATAAACATACATTTTCTTTTTCCCTTAATTTTAGTCTCAGTTTTTGTCAAAGGTTTTTCTAACAAAGAGGAAATTATGAGAAATCACATTTCTGTTAAAAAGGTTTTTTCAAGCAAAAGGGATGGGAGTTCTTTGAGGAAGTCTTAACTTGCGCTTCCAAAAAAAAAGAAAAAGAAAAAAATACACTAGGAACATTAACAGAGAAGTGCTTAAATAATACACTTCATTTGCGTGCTTTTCTGAAACAAAAGTATATGCGATAAACTACTAAAGTAACATAAATATAATTAATCCTTACTGAATATTTGGATTGAAAATTACACATGAGTTAATAATGGTTTTAGATCATATCATCTATAATGCATCTTAAGTCAGAGATCTGTAAATGTATGATTTGACTTACAGGATTTTTAATTAATGAATAGCCGTGCTTACTTAATAGTTTAAACAATAAACTCTTCTTGTTTTTAGGCTGCGCTGTGGTTTTTAGGCTAAACTGTGGAATGTGGAATGGATTGCGATTTATTTAAAAATGTGTTTTTCTTGAAGTAATTTTACTTAAAACTTTTTGGCTATGTAAAAAAGCTAAATAAATTAATAAATTCAGTATATTTTTCTTATAAGAATGTAATGAGCGTTAGGGAACGTTTTTCTTTTTATTCCAGATTTTAGAAATTATTTATATTTTTAATATAAAATACTTAATATCGAAATTAAATAATTATTCATATTTCTACAACTAACTTTTTATAAAGGTGGAGTAAATATTTTCGTATCGCACATTCTTAAAACTCCCGTCTGCTGTTCTACAAAATTATGATGATCTTTAAAGTGAAAGTTTATGGAGATCCTTTGCTGGGAACACTATTTAGATATACCGCTTATGCCGAATAGAGTTGCCGCCTCCAAAAGGTTTTTGAAAGTATTATTTTAAAGCTCAGGAGGCATTATTAAAATGACCAAGAACACATTTCATAAGCACATTTTAAAAATTATTACAGTGGATGATTCATTTTGTATCATTCTTTAAATGTTATTACAGAGTACCCATTACTTCACTTAAAAATCTAAAAGCGCGAAGATTTATATTCTGGAGACTGTCAACCTTTTACCTTTCTCCGTTTTCTAACACTGATCTTCATTCATGTCACTTTATGCTGCGTTTTTTTTTTATTCTGAAGTACTGAATGTTTGAAAGCTGAATTTTAAAAACAATATTCTGAGATACTGTAAACTTAAGCCTCGCAACACTGATTATTACTGAAACAATAATCCTCTTTATCATTTTGAATACACTCCTGAACAGTTTCAAATCTAAAATATAATTTATATGTATAAAATGCTTATAAGAAAATTTAATTAAACCCTCTGCATTAGAAAGTTATTAAATGTTGGCTTAAGTGATTATAATCAAGATTCGTGTAATTCGGTATTTTGCTATAGAGATTTATTTAAGTAACATTTATTATTGATTTCTCGTTAAAGGTTGAGTGTCAAAAACTGTTAAGTACAAAATTAGATTTTTCAGTTAATAATAGTTTTAGATGTATGATGTATACTGCGTCTTATGTTAGGCATCTTTAATTGTATGATTTGACTTAACACGGATTTTACTGTAATGAACGGCAGTGCTTAATTGGATATATCTGAAGAATCGAAATTTATGGTTAATATGTTGGGGCCCTTTACCGTATTGTTTTAAAGTTAAGTAAAAGCAAAAATTAGACTTTTTGAAACTAAAATGTGTTGAAGCAATGAGAACTATTTATAAATTTTCAGACTTCTCATCATTGATACAAGAAAATAAAGCAGTCTAAGAAAACAAGAATTTTTCCATGACATTTATCATCTATCATTAACATCTTGCATGACGAATGATAGTTCTAACTCCCACAAAACAACCTACTTGAATTTCTAGGAAGAGGATTCAAATAATATTTCCGAAGCTATTAAGTAACTCAGATTTTGTATTTGAAAATCCTACATAACTGTTGAAAACTCTTAATACCACATCTTCCTTTGAGAAATTGACAGAAACTTCTTTGGATTTTAAATAAAATGATGTAAATTCGAACTATTCAACAAGTGGCTTTAATTAAACTCTGAAAATTAAATTATATTGTACAAGTAAGCTTGCTAAAAACTATTGAAACACGTCTTAGTAATAGAAATGTAATTTCTAAGGTCTTACTGTTCACATTAAACAGCTTTCAACACAGTTTAAACATTTCTCTTTTCCTGTTTTCAAAGTTATTAATCTCTGAAAACGAAATGGCAATCATGTAAATATTAAAACATCCAGTTATGCAAAGTTTTTGTATATTTAAGTTGATTATTCAAAATTAGAGTTATAAAGAAGTGAGTGATGTTGGTCAAGTGCTCAACGAGATATCGTTTTTTTCTATCATATATAAAGCTCTTAAAGAGGAAAGGTTCCGGATAGTTTATCTCAGTCTTCAGTTATTACATCTTTCGTAGGTTACTACATCTTTCGATCATTGAGTCTAGTTAGAATCATGGCTAAGTTTGAGATCATAAGATTAAGACTATCCTCTAGATTACTATAAGTGGCATTCTACTTTATGTAATTTAATAAAAAGTGCTGTCTTGAATAAAATGTAATTTTACAGTTATTTGCACTGTGATATCTACGTGCACACACTTTTACTTGCACTGTAAGTTATTAAATCTTCATGTTTTAATTTGCGTTGATTTAATACGCTAGTGATAACCAGCTAAATTTTTATTATACGTTTCATACAGTACTAAGAGAAACAGTAAATTGAAATTTGAAGCGCATATCGCAAAATGATCAGCTTATTTCTTTCATTATTTCATAGGCAAGTTTATAGAATACCTTGTATCGAAATTCCCTGCGAATATCGTGCAAATTTAGAGAGATATCGATGAACTTAATTTCAATTACTTTTTGGAATTAGCTTGAATAATAAGGATATTCTTAATTTATGAAACACATCCTTGCTGTACGTGAACTAGTCCAGTATTATACAAATGAGCAAAGACTTATGTCTAATATTATTTTAGGTCATAAGAAAAGTATTTGAATATGTAACACATATTTGTTATAAAAGCAAGTAAACATTAACAAGAGAAAAAAACTTCAATTTTGAGAAGAAACCGGCATATTGTTTTTACTATATCTGCTATTTTTATAAAAATGCCTACGAAATTTGCACGTAGCATGTAAAATATGTTGTGAAAGTTCCAGTTCATTTCCTAATTTTTATGATATGCTGTGATTAAAAATATTTTTTTAATAATTTTGCTTTCGGTCCCTTAAATGCACTCAATAGAATTTTTACTAAAACGTGTGAGTGCGTGACATTTGACTACATAATTTGACATATAGTGACTAAGCGAAGAAATGTATTACAGCGGGAAAGGATAAAGTTTTCTAACGGCCTCAAACATTTTCTAACCCCCGCGAAAGAGTATATTACTAATTTTTCATCAATAACGAAATAGGATTCGTTTGGTTTTCTTTCAGCTGAAGTCGTTCCTTTTCGGGGTTGAAAGAGTAAAAGGAGATAAGAAAAAAAATGCAAGGTATTTTTCTTTGAGTTTAATTTTTAAAATATGCAGTTTTATTACTTTAAAACATAAGCATGACACCAAAAAATCACAGCATTGAAATATTTCCTTTATTTAAAATCACTTTATTCAAACAAATGTGCTGAATAAGGCAATACATTCAGGAAGCGTAGATTTATTTCTGGTTGAACGTTGAAATATTTGCAGATATGTCTTGCTCAAGAGCATTTGCGTCTCGATCGAATATGTTTGCACTGCCCCTCTTACTTTCAATATGGCCATACACTCGAAAAATATCTTTTCAAACTTGAGAAAATGGATATATTGTAGATCTTTGTGACTGACTGCTCACGATGAAGGCAATCTGATAACATTCACAAAGGAAAAAATAGCAGAGCTATAATTCTGAAGAAAAAATAATTAAATATTGAGAACTTCGAATTTTAACAGTCATAAAAAATACCTGACTTCAGAAACTTTTAGATGCATGCCCTGTAATGTATTATTTCGTTTCTAAATTAATAAAATTTCCATGCGAAGTTGCAGAAACAAAACTCAAAGTAATAGTATAACTTTTCTTTGAAGTCGTCGAAAAAGCGTAACAGACATCTTTATTTACGAATCGTTTATGAGACGGATCTTTGTCTAACCACGCATAAATAAAAACAAAATAAGATCTATTAAAATGTTTTATATATGATTCTCTCTTTCCAACGTGTTTCAACGAAAATTCGAAGACTATTTCTTTTGATGAAGAAAATCACACATAAATCTGAAATAAAAGCTTATAGATTTATCATCCTTTATCTGCTTCGTACTCATACTTTTTATGATAATGTAGGATTTTAATCTGAGTATTAACAGCAACAGTCAAATTTTTAAAGCTTCGTTTATTCATCTGTAGATTTGACATTTAGAAAAATTTTTAGATTTAGCAAAGAAATAATTCATAAATTTTTGTTACTCCCGTTCAAAAGAAAAAGAAAAAAATTTTTTTATTGTTGAATAAGTTGTAGAGCTATTAGGTTATTTTGAAGTAGGAATACTTGAGAAATTAACATTGCCCTCGCCGGGACTGTAACCTGTACCTCTCGAATACGCGCCGAGTGTGCTACTGTTGCTCCGCGAAGGTATGCAGAAAGGAGGGAGAAAATAGCTTATACACTCCTTTGTCCGCTCAGGGGGTAAATAACTAAGTACCGACTAAGTACCTTATGTACTCCCCCTTTTAAAGGGCGACTGCCTATTAGGGAACCCAGTCACAAATTTTTGTGAAGATTCATTAACCACGTTTTAATTCGGACGCCACTGTAGAGACATTAGGATCTTTTTGAAGTAGGAATCGTGAAAAATGTGCAATGCCCTCGCCGGGATTCGAACCCTGCACCTCTCGAATAAGCGCCGAGGGTGGTACCGTTACGCCACGAAGGCATGCAGAAAGGAGGGAGAAAATACCTTATAAAGTTCAATGAAAGACTACCTTCTAAAGTCCATAATGAATGAAAGCATTGAGAACTTCGAATAATTTTGCTAAGCAGCATCGAAACATTACATCCCAATGAAATTTAGACATATTTATGCATTGAAACTGCATCACCATTAGCCTCAAATGGATTGCTGTCCCCAGAACTGTATCGAAATTAAATTAAACATTTATTTCTATACATGAATGTTTTCCCATTCTTATTTGGCTGCACTTCTAAGAGTAAATTCGGTAACATTTTAAATTATTATACACTTATCCTTGAAATATACGGTGGTTAACTCTAATTCGATTTTTCATCATTATCATACTAACGGTTTTCTTTATTATTGCATCTTTTATGCATAAAACTCGTGCCTTGAGAAATGATTATGACATTTCATTTTAGTTACCTAACAGTTCAAAGTTTAATTCCCTTCTTTCCTTAAACCCCCACAATTTTATAGAGAGTTATACAAATAATATTTCGTGGAATAATTCTTAAGTTTTAATAAATAAACTAGCTCTAAAAGCTTCTGAACAGCATCATAATGATGAAATGCAAATTCGAGCTATATACGACAACTCATGGAACGGCATTACATACCTTCGTGAAACCGCGCGAGTAGCACTAGTTGCTTCATATTCTACCGTTAGTGAGATGATGCCATCTGCAGTTAAAGATGTCATACTAAACAATACGAGAAAAGTTGCCAAATGATATTGCGAAATACGAAAATTTACGATATAAGGTATTTTCTCCCTCCTTCCTGTCTACCTCCGTAGTGTGACGGTTAGCACACTCTGCGCGTATTCAATAGACCCACTTTCGAGTCCTGGTGATTTTTTCGTAATTCGTACTTCAAAAATCCTAATGACTCTACAACGAGACACCTTGCGATAAAGAACTTATTCCACGTGACTATTCTATTGTCTACTAGTGATGTAAGAGACTGCTTTCTTTCATTATTTTCAAGACGGTTGCATCAATAAATATGGAATTTAGCCAATAAGTCTAGCCTAAGCGCCTGGACATAGATTCGTTAACTCTTTCACTCAACCTTTATTGTGGAGTGCCACATGTCTCTCTCAATAACTGCCTGGTGAGCCGTTTCTGCTACCGCCAGACGTCCTTCATAGTCCTCCGGACCACTCACTCTGCAATGCAGTATATCGAAGAGGTTCTTCTAAATTTTTGTTATCATTATTATCTGAACAGCAGCATCATTAATATTAGATTCTCAGATATCAAAGGTATTCAGATATTATGTTCAGATATTATTGGCCATTAATATCTGAATTTAACAATTACCAACATGACAATGCTCGAACATGAACAGCATGGATTAAATCTGCCACTATAATGGCCGGCAACCAGGCCTGCTTGTAAATAACAGATAAATCAGTTTGCCGATTTTTCCCTATTTAATCGTAACTAGTACAACGTAAACTGCTCCAAAGTACGGTTTAAAATGTCAGTGAAAGAACTAACCAATCTGTCCGTATCTGGCCTCTGTAGACTATCTAAGTACTGCATACATTCATTACGAAAATTAGTGATATCTAATTCTGAAGAGGCAAAATAGCGCACTGGGTTTTACTATTTTTCCAGGTCTTTCTTCCGAAAACAGGAGATTTCAAAATTCTTTGCGCATACATTTTGAATTAACCAGTTTATTTTTATGACAAATAGTTTAAACAGGCTGTTAATGCAACATTTGTGCTCAACTGCTTATCAGGAAATAGTACAAAATTCAGTCACAAATTTTCTATCATAGCGACAAACACCAGGAGCAAACTAAATAAAATATATGAAAGCTTATAAAAATTAAACAAACAGCAGTTTGCACATAATGCCTCAAGGTGTCAAATGCTGCATATCATAAGAAGATTGAAACACGTAACAAAATCGAAAGTTATCCAGTATGAATGCGGAATTTCTTAACTGAAGAACTTTCTGACGAAACAGTCAGCATTTACGTTTAATAGCCGAATGAGGCAAACAACCAGAGGTGAACCCTATACAAAATTATCAACTTTAAGCGATTTTAACTATTCCAGTACGAATTCGTGCTGCTTGGGTGTAAGTACTTTAAGAATGCTTTTCAGACACAATTTCAATAACCACAGTGTAATAACATATAAAAACATTAATATGAATCATTTGTTCAAAAAACCTAATATTGATATCTAAACAAAAGAAAATTGTTTAGATATCAATCTTCTCCTTATTTGAAGTTAACAGTATTAGACAATTTGAAATTTTCCGTTCCACAGCTAGTCTTTCAGAAATAAGTGTAAGTCGCTGAACGCTGATAGTTAGGTTAGAGGTTCCAATCCCGTGAGTGGGCTGGCCGCATGGGCAATTTCGTGGTTTTCCCTACGTGTAAACGAGTATACGAGCCAGTTTTCCTTAGAAAGTCTTCCACGGAGGCATCCCTCCCCTTATGCAGAAGCCCTCGAGGCTTTGCCGTAATACATAAACCAAACCAAACCAGAAATAAGTTTTATGATTAAGTTTTATGATATGCACACACAATTATATCATAGAAAATAAATTTAAAATATACAGCAGAAATTATACTAACATAGATCAATGAAATCAAGAATGAATTATAGACTGGATTGTTTGAATTATATCAAAGGAGACGAGGTCTATTTGCGTAAAAGGAGAAGTGCCTTAGTGGAAGGTTCATTAAGAATAACTTCTCGTGTTTATGCTACCATGCAAAAAAGCAGGAAATTTCTCATATAGACAACTCGGAAACTGAACTCTGGTCGAATTACGAGCGTTCAGCTGTCCTACCGCATGGTAGCTGGTTTGCCCGGAAATGAATGTGTAAGGCTAAGAATTCAGAAAACTCTTATGAGTTCTTTGAAATAAATTAAATAACACACTATTCCATTGCATATATAAAGTTAAATAAATGCTACCAATGGAGTTGAATTTACGGAAGAATAAGTTAATGGGCCAAAGGCCCGGGAGTTACCGTAGCAGTGTTCCCATGTAGAAACTACCAAAACAATGATCTTGGAGCATTGTATATGCTTATATAGATAGAATAAATTGGCCTTTATGTCACACATGAGTTAAAATTTCAAAGGCTAACGAAACGTAAACAATATAAATCAGACAGAGTAAAAAGAAAGGAAACTAGACTTTTGAGAAGTCTAATTTCTATGACAAAATGGAAAGATTTTTGAATAGTACCACCAATATTATATGCATCAGAAGTTCGTTCCTTGAAATCGATATTTCTCTTTTCACTTTAACCGAGTCTGACCTAAAACTGCAAGGATTTCCGTTACTAAAGTTGAAACGGACGCGGCGGCATATTACAGAAGACTTCTGGAATAGGAAAAGGTGCAAGATTTGAAAGTCTATAATTGTAGGTGAGCGAAGTAATATGGACAAAGGTATTATTATCAGATTATAGGCACGCAGAAAATGGAGTTTAAACAGATGGCAATCTGTGTCACTTAACTAAATTATTCTATAATCAAAGGGAGATGAATTTGTTGAAGCATGCATTAAATATTCAGGACATGACTCAGGGCGAATAGAGAATAGTTAAGAGTGATGGCTATAGGTTAAGGACACATTTTGCGAAATGTAAATTTAGATACAAATTTTTTATCGTAAACAAGCTACAGAAGGAAGAAGTAATGCTTAATCCCAGTGATGGTATGTTATTTTTAACCAATACAGTCATAACTATCATAAGGCCTGAAATTTTGAAATCATTTGCACATTTATTGAGTGGGAACATACTAATTGAATACTTTAAAAAATTACCAGTAATCCCTAAATAAAAACACTGAGTGTCCTATATGTAAATAAAAATTTACCAGTAGTCCCTAAATAAAAACACTGAATGTTAGCTGCCCTAGCTGAAATAATGTTATTATTCAGAAATATTTTTAAAAACTTTAGCTTTTCTTGAAATAATGTAAACTTTTTTCATGATTAACAGAAAGGTTTTCTGAAATAAAATTTTTTGCGTTACTTTAAAAGTTGTCAACGCACTTAATCACATCGAAATAAAAAAATCACGCACACAATTTTGGAATTATCTAATCTTTTAGTTTGTTATAAGTCTTCATTCATAAACTCTCTTTCTTCTTCTCTGTCATTTAATGTGCTACATTTACATTGATCAAAAAAATTAGACTTTAATTTTCTATTAATTAAAGCCCATTATCTACCAAACCTTTCTTCAATTCTAAGATGTCAATAATTTTTTGCTTGCCTCATTCCTTTATTTTACCAGGCACATATGTAAAAATGTTTTCTTATGTCTCAAAATCTTTTGGTAATAAAATGAAGTGTAATTACTTTGCCTTAATATCCACATCTAGCTTTTCAGTTTCAGTTTTTTTTTGGGTTTCAGATCAAGACTATTTGTTTTTCGGACAACTATGCGCAAATATTTCCCACTCTAAAATATTCCCCTGTTCCTGATACATGAAAAGCTTTCTAGCTTTATAAAAATTTAAAGTATTTTTTGTAGAATGAGATTTCTCGTAAGACGAGAAAATATATAAATATAGATCTATAAATTTAGAAATGTATAAATATAGAAATATAGAAAAATCTATAAATATAGAAATCTTAATTAGTAGAAATGAGTTATTTTATCAGTATTTTATTGGGAAATTATTTTTTTAAAATTTTGTCTTAATGACTTTCGTAACAAAGATATACATTTAATAAACGAAAAATAAAATATGCAAAAGGTAACATGATTCAATTTTAATCCAAAATTTAATATTTAGATTTAATTTATTATCATTAATATCTCTTATTTTCATATAAGTTCTAAATCAAATAACTTTTACATATACATGTCTTTTAACGGTATTGAAGGAAAGATGAATTTTTATGTGAAAAAACAAGCAAAAGCTAGCTTGTTAAAAAATGGTCAGAGGAGGCACTTTTTGATTAGTTGCACAGAGATTATGTAGGCTACCCGACATTGAAAATGCAACGCCAAGAAAGAGTGGCACGCGAGTCACCAAGTTATGCGAATGATGTGAAAGGCGCAGCTCACCAGCGCATGTTGAAGAAGATATAAGGCAAATAACCTGCGGAATGTTCAATTCTCTCAAAGTCATGAAGTGCTTGTACCCCATCATCGGAAAATACTCCAAGGTGGACTTAACAAAAACTTGTTTACACTTCCATTATACGACCGATAATGACCTATGCATCCCCCGCTTGGGCTGCAGCAACGGATAAAGACATTCCAAAAACTCCAGATCGTGCAAAATAAAAATCTATGGATAATAACAAACGCACATTATTTTGTTCGAAATGATCTCCGTCACAGGGACCTGAAATTGGATTCAATTATAGGATTACCTACATAAAACTAATGTGAAATTCTTTGAAAGTGCAAGAGACTGTTCTTATCTGCAGCACTTAAGACATTTTCACTACGATATCCTCAATGAGGATAAACATCTTCGACCTTTTGCTGCATTTCTGATTCAAGACCATGGAAATTAAAATTTTTTAATCTTTACCAATTACTGTTGCTTTACTGCAATCTTATAAGTGTTAATTCCTGTACTTCCGCTGATAGGCCGCTCAAATCACGTGACTTTGATTCTACTAGTGGCTTTTGTGTGTTCTTCATAGCCTCTCATAATTAATATACCAGCAAGAACTCTTATGCTGCCTATGTACATATGTAAATATTATGTAGATACTACTGCTAATTTCATTTACTTTACTATTTTATTTTATCCTGTTTGACTTATGTACGTATTGTATCTGGATTTACTATTGCGAAGGGAGAGACTGTCACGTGACTATGGACTTTTGTTACTAAGTCTCTTACTTTTGTTACTAACTTTCTTTGTTTGTTCTTTTGATACATTTTGAATGATACAATGTTCTGAGACCAAGAACTATTCAATGCAGAACTCATTCTTGTACTTTATGAACGTACTTTTCATATTTTATTTTCTATCTTTCGCCATGAAATTACTTTATTTTCAGATATGCTACTCTGTTGTATCTATCAAACCGATGCACTTCGCTGTTAGACGTGGCTATTGATCACACCCCTTTCACCAGATAGCCTGTTCCGCGGACCTACGTTTTCAACATTCGCCCACCTGATGCGCTCTCTGAAGCATGATTTTAAGAAGACGGAACAAAGCATGGAGAATGCATGCTATTCGTGGCATATTCAGCGGAATTTGGAATATTCAGTTTTTATGCCGTTATTTCTGCTAAGGAAATCATCGTAGAAAATTTGGTCTTGTCTCACAGGACACGTATAATAGCAGAGACGGCCAGGCCGTAGTTAACGGAAGGAGTTCCAGCAAACAGACGATTTTACGAGGGGCATAATGATTTGACTGAGAAGGGCAGGTTGGTCCATACCGCAAATCTCAGCTGATACACGCCTGGACGCGTTCACAGTGCACCGGCTGTGGCGACGATGGTTGGAACAAAGATATGTGGCAAGTTTGAGGGGTGCCGGTGCAGCCAGAGTGAAGTCAGAGCGCGCGGATTGACTCATTAGGCGATAAGCGGTGGCGCACCTGCAAGCCACTTGTGCCTCCATTCTGCAGCCTTTTCAAGACACCCTGGTTTTTGCCATATCGAACAGAACCATTTGCCATCGATTGCTGGCTAGTAGTCTGCACTTGTGGCATCCATTAAGAAGACTGCTATTGTCCCCACATGATAGACGCCAACGTTTGCAATGGTGCCGTGCTCGAGCGATGTGGACCAGGGAATGAAACAATGTCGTGTTCTCACTTCTGTTTCTACAATTATAATCAAAGCGTAGCATTGAGGCGTCAATGTGGAGACAGGTCCAATCCGGCCGTCGTGAACGGAAATGTGTCAAGTTCGAACGGAAATATGTCTTGTCATCTCACGAGAGATTTCCACCACGCACTTCCGGCTGTGAATACGATAGCATACAAAAGGTAATCAAGAAAACACCAATCTTAAAGAAAATTAGGAACCTCATGCTTAAACTGGAAGCCAGAGGCATGGATTCGTGCGATACATGACTTAGAAACTCATTGCTTGAATATTAAATCCGCAGCATATATAAGTAACACAGCGCAGTGTATGCCACATATTCACGCACTGCATTCCTGTCATGTACATATTCAATAAGTATTTATCATGTATCAATTAATCGTATCCCTATTAATCATATAATTAATAGGATTTTATCATGTATCTGTATTAACATTATCATCCATCTGTTTTCTTCAGGTCTCAGACCTGTCATTCGGTATATTACCCTCAAGATCATGCTGCATATAATGTATATAATGTAATGTACCTGTTCGATAAGTATTTACCATGTATCTCATGTATGAAGTATTATGAAGTATTTAGCAGTACGTCTGTAGTACTCAACAAGATATTTAAGTAGTAGTATTTAGTAGTAAATATGTAGTACTCAATAAGTACTTAAGTAAGTAGTAGTATTTAGTACTCGATAAGAACTTATCATGTATCATGTAAATATTATTATGTATCTGTATTAATCTTGTCTCAGTCTTCATGTCCCAATCAGTATATAAAAGTATTAATCATGTCTTAGTCTGTATATATAAGTAACACAGCACTGAATTACAGTCATGCACATATTCAATAAGTATATACCATGCACCTGTATTATTAGTAAAATTATCTCTACATATATTAATTGTGTAATTAATAAGCATTTTTATGTATCTGTATTAGTATTCCCATACATCTGTTCTCATCAGGTCTCAGTCCTGTCATTCGATAAAAACTCTCATGGTCATACTGTATATAATGTGTATAATGTTATATACCTGTTCGACAAGTATTTATCATGTACCTCTTGTATGAAGTATTTAGTAGTAAGTCTGTACTTATTAATAAGTAATAGTATATAGTGGTAAGTAATGTAGTACTCAATAAGTATTCAAGCAAGCAGTTATATTTAGAACTCACAAGAATTTACCATGTATCATGTAAGCATTTATTATGTATCTGTATTAATCATGTCTTAGTACATGTAGGTACTAATTCAATATATATAAGTAGCACAGCACAGTGTATGCCACATATTAACGCATTGCATTAATGTCATGTACATATTCAATAAGTATTTACCATGTATCTGTACTAATTGTATCAAATAATCTAATCTGTATTAATTGTGTAATTAATAAGTATCAACCACGTATCTGTATTAATGTTATCATCCGGCTGTTTTCATCAGGTCTCAGTCCTATCTTTCGGTATATAACAGACATGATCATTCTGTATACAATGTATATAATGTTAGGCATCTCTACGATAAGTTTTTATCACGTATCCGATGTATCAAGTATTTAATAGTAAGTCTGTAGTACTCCGTAAGTATTCAAGCAGTAGTAGCAAGTATGTAATACTGAATAAGTAAGCAGCATATTTAATATTCAATAAGAATTTATCATGTATCATGTAAGTATTTACCATGTATCTGAATTAATCAGGTCTCAGTCCTCTCATTCATTTCATTTTCATAATCATTCTGTATATAATGTTATGAAATGCCCAAATGTAGGAATCAAATGTGCCATTATGTATCGTATTGGAATTTAATTGCCCACCTAGGTATGTTCAACAATGTTGCAATGCTCTGTCAAAATATATCAATATATTGCCATCAATCACAATTCTGTAACAAGTAATTAGCCCCTGTTTGGCCAAGCTGTTAAGTTTAAGTTTTCAATAATTTCAACAAGCTCTCGATGCGGCCGTTGTGGGACATCAGGGTATATTGCTCTAGATAGTTGTAGGTCCCGGACATTAACCGAGTAGTCAAAAAAGCCGTCTGGGTGTCTGGCCCTGCTCTCACCTGTCAAGTTAGAGGGATGCCGGTGTAGACAGAGAGCACATCAGCACTCGTGGATCGACGCATCCGGCTGCAAGCGGTGGCGCACCCCAAGCCACTTCTACCTTTGTTCTTAAACGCCCTGGATGTTCTCATATCAAATAGAACCATTTGCCATCGATTGGTGGCTTGTGGCGTGCACGCCTGGCATCCGTTAAGAAGACTGCCATTGACCCCAAATCACAGACGCCAACGTCTACAATGGTGCCGAGCTCAAGCGATGTGCACGATGGAATGGCACAGGGTCGTGTTCTCAGATGAGTCACGCTTCTGTTTCTACAATGATAGTCGAAGCGTACCTGTCGTGGAGACAGGTCCAACCTGGCAACAAATGTGGAATACCCCACCGCACGACAACGCTGCATAACGGTTTGGAGCGCAGCTGCGTACGATTCCAGGTCACCTCTAGTTCGTATTCAGGGCACTATGACGGCCCAACGATACGTGGATGAGGATACGTGAACGAAGGTAGAAGTGGCTCCCCTACATTCAGGGAGTCACCATTGTTCTTTATCAACAAGATAACGCCCGACCACCCACTGCTTGCATCAGCCAACGTGCACTGCGAGGTGTGCAGATGCTTCCCTAGACACCGTTTCTCTCCTGATCTCTCACCAATCGAACACATTTGGGATGTGATTGGACGCCATTTGCAAACATTGCCATTGCCGCTTTCAGAAGACGAACTGTGTCAAATGTTTGACAGGGAATGGAGAGCCATTCCTCAGGACACCATCCGTAGTCTCACTGAAACTGTACCTAGACGTGTTGCTCCAGGTATCGCCGTCCAAGTTTGTCGTACAACCTATTAAGCCGACGCTATTCTCGCTCTATATTATGCATATCATTTTGAAATAAAGATCACTTATTGTTCGTTGCTGTCTTTCTCCGTTCGCTGAGTTTCATCACTTTCTGGCCAGTCCCTCTTCGCGCTGCATTTTCACTGTCGGATAATGTAAGTGTAGTGTAAATTACATCTAACACTAATGTTGTGCTGAGAGACTATTGTTTAAATCTTACTTATTGATAAAAGCTGTAGAGACATTACGCTATTTTGAAGTGGGAGACGTAAAAAATGAACAATGCCCTCCCCAGGTTTCGAAGCTGGACCTCTGAAATATGCGCCGAATGCGCTAACGTTGCATCACGAAAGCATGCGGAAAGGAGGGAGAAAATAGCTTGTAATGCCATAGCTGCTTTATATTTTATTGTTTCCTTGGTTACAAGCAAATTTTTTGGGAAATTTTCAGCTTCAATATAGGAAAGGGATAAAATCTGAGCTTCGTTTTGTTGTCTCAGTAGCTAAAGTATTTGAAGCATCAATCAACTTTTCATTAAAATCGTGCTTGGGCAAATCGCGAAAATAAAATTTAAGAATGGCGTTGTAATCAATTTTAAATATACAGGACTCATTTAGATGGCAATGGACGTAATTGACGATTTTAGGAGTGGTATTAAGCAGTACCCTTAGCTTAAGTGTGGAGCGACTACAAAAGGCTTAAAGAAAATCAGCTTTCGTGTAATTAAGAAATTCCAAAATTAAACAGGGCAAAGGAGTTTAAGTTATGCACAAGATTTCCTACCGTTAAAATAACGTAATTAAGCTGGAGCTTTTCGTTCTCCAGAATAGATTCAGACAGAACACAGGTTGGAAAGGACAAATTATCACTTATTGTCAAAAGGAAATCTAGACGATTATCGGATACACGAAGCAAAAATAGTCTTTAAAAACCAAAAAAGAACATTTCGTCCTGCAGTAAAATAATTTTGATAAAGAAATAGTGTGTTATGTATTTATTATTTGCTTACTTTATTATGGTTCTTCTAAAGAATTTAGCGGTTTGATGCAAAGTATTTCTAATTTTGATAAAAACAATGCGGAGACTATTACTCCGCAAAATGTTATCTAAAAACAGAGAAATAGTACGGTAAAAATAATACTTTGTTCTTTGTCACTTGAAATGCTCAGAAATTCTGTTTTACTTGAATCCCAGTTAACGGCCAAACGAAAATATTCTTTGACAAATATAACATGTGAAGATCTGCCATATTAGTTTAAACAGCCGCTTCTTTAGGCAATACACAAACCATAAAATAAATTTTTAATACGCGATGCCTACGTCCAAATTGATTATTCTCTGTTGTATCCTTATATGAATTTTCTCATGTTAATGTTTTAATGATGTTTAATAAAGTTTCAGCATTGTATTGTATAAGGAATTATAGCCTTCCCCATGTGCGTTCTTGCAGTGTAAATGATAGCACATTCTGATGGCCATCCCTTTCTTCTTTTTCTTTCATTTGAGTTGTAAGGTTTTAGTTAAACCAACAACGTTTTATTTTAATTTTTTCTTTTCTATCTGTTCTCATTTCAACTTCCCGTTAGAATAAGCGCGCGTTTCAGCTTTATGCTAATTTGAAGTGGATCCAAGTTCTATTTAAACGAAAGGTAGAAACCTTTCAGTGTGAAAGACCTTTTAGTCTCAGACCACTGTTACTCTATTCGACGTTCGACTGATTAGCTAGTATTTAAATTCTAAGCCGTAGCGCTGTTACGTTATTACTTATTGAAGTAATTCTAAGTGCGTCAGTATTAGTTAAATCTTGCTACGCACCATTTAGTTTAGAGGCCAACCTCGCGTTTAGAGCTCTGTGAGCAAAGATTACTTGATTTCTAATTAGCTTTAGTTTAAATTAATTTGATTGTTCATTTTAGACCCAAGTGCGGTCTTTATTTTCTGTATCCCTCCCGAGTTGGGAAGTGGCTGTAAATAATTGTGGTTTAATAAAAGAGGATCTTAAATCCCTCTGAAGTGTAGTTATTCTACCACTTAATCATAGTATTCTACCTAAGAACATAGCTGCATTCAGCTCCCTGTTCAAGATCAGGACTTTAAGCTGTCACGAAGATGTTTTCCAAGAATATGCACCGAACCCTCAGTCCTGACAGAGTCTCTTTCTTCTTTTTCTCTCTCTCTATCTATTCATCCTTCAAACTGAGGGTATAAGGAATTACCGTCTTTCTCTGTGCATGTTTTTGTAACTTAACTTACAATTAGCACGTAGCTATCGGAAGATCCGAGGTTCGCATTCCGGCGAGGACAAAGCTGATTTTTCACTGCTGTTATTCCGAAAAATCTAATACCTTTACAAATGTGTAATATCAGACATAAAGGATGTGCTTGAAACTTAGCATTTTTTAATTATTAATTTAGATTCACGCTTATTTTAATCGTATTTAAAATTTTCATGGCCTTTTAAAGGTAGCTCTAAAAACATGCTACTCAACGTTTAAATTGCAGCATTTTAAAGGAAAACGGAAAGCTTATTAAAATTCAGGTATTATAAGTTTTTAGAGTTATTGACTTTATTGTACAGGAAACATAGAAAATTAGTAGTGTCCTACAATTAACTCGAACTCTACATCATCTTATTCATAGGCGGAAGTGCATCCCATCACGCCACGAAGGTAAGCCATAAGAAATACTTTATATTCTCCATTACTCAAAGGGTGACTGGCGAGGCAGGTACCTAAGAGCCAAACTCAGGCGGTGATGAATTATCGTGCACCACACTTTCGTTCACGATTAAGAAATAAATCTCCAACGTTAAATTGCTAAATTTTAAACTCTCAATTATAACTAATTGCACTAGTAATTTGGCTGCCGAAAGGCTAATGCCGAGTAAAGTAATTCTCAAAACTGGCCAAAGAAAAAGCACAGCGATCAATGTCACTGCCAAAGTTCTCTCCCTAACGTTCAAGAACTCTGTTATTACTTACATGTATCTAATTTACATTGTAGTGGGAGCTGACGGAAAGTATAAGTTATATATAATCAAAGAATAAGGTAATACGTTAATCAACCTACACTTTAGACGTGTAATTAAGATATGCAAATAATTAAATTTTAAAGGCGTAGATCCAGTCAGTGACAAGCGTTAAGAACTTAAATGGTTTAAAAGTCTATCGCATCAAATAGCTTTCTGTTGTACGGGCGGGACTTCAAAAATCGGATTAAATCGTTTAGCCTTTATAATGCCTCAAGGTTTCCGTCAGGCGACTTGCCGTCATCTGCTCCAAATGAGGACAAAGAGATTCCTTGAGTTCAGTCATGTCAGTTTATTACTGTAGCAGATCCCTGCGAGCTTAGGCCGAAATGTCAGCACGCTTTGACAAAGCATTTTCCCAGTAGTTGTAAAAATAACGACGAACCTGGGTCCTATGGAAGAGAAATAAATTTTATTTTTAATTTCTGATCACTTGCATATTAATATGTCTATCAATCCTATAAACTACACTTTCCACCTTTTGGTGTTGCAGTTTAGTGCTGTGTAGTACATAGTTATTGGAAATGAAGCATCAGAAAATTAGACTCTTTTAGAATGCCCTAAATGGCCCTAAGCCTGTAAGAAGTGGCAAAGAAAATTTCTTCTGAATTCGGCTTTTCAGCTGTACAGGGTGATTTGTTACCGCGTTAAAAAAATTCTGGGAGGGGTAGATTACTCAAAAATGAATCGGGAATAGCTAATAATGCAAGTTCGAAACAGAATCCTATAGCAATAGAGTTGTTCGAGAAATGGCAAACACCGGGGTTGGAAAGCCGCTATCTGACAACCGTTCGCAGATGTAGTGGGATAGATTGTTTCATATATGCACAGTTGGCAGAAACGCATCTAATATATGCAGATTCTCCCTGCAATGACCAAACTTCTGTGCATCTACACCGGAATTACTACCAGGTATGACGCATTCTGAACTATATACATTTGAGCGACTGCATCAAAGGTATGCGAAAAGAGTTTCTTCCAGAGACTTGCCATTAAGCAGAGTCGAATGTAATAGACCCATGAAATCGAAGATATGTGGATTGTCATGCAAAAGACAATCACCGTGCCAGTACACGAGCAATCACTACTATCTTTGGTCTTTGTCAAGGCACCGTCTCTAAGGTACTGAATTCGAAACAGCTGCACCCATATCATGAGTAGAGAGTATAATTATGGGTAGCAGTAGAGAGGACACCAGATATTTGCCATCAGGTGATCCAAGTATTGTTTTTTCCTACTAACTATCGCGAACAGCGTTCGCCCTGCTCCCTTCAGGGCCTTGTAATGCAAGACGCCCGGCTCCCACCACATCTTAGGCTTTATCGCTACCAACAACCCAACCCGGAGGCTCATACTTTTATCCGAAATGTTTTATTTATCGCTGTGAGTAGATACGTAGTGACATATATACGTGGTGATACATAAATATTATGCCTACATAGTGTTACACCAGTTATTGCATTGTTGTTACATATTACATGGTGCACACATAGAGTAACAGGAGAGATTAAAAGACAAAACCATGAAACGAAAAAGTGAAGGAATAAATGTATGTTTAGAAAGAGTGATATCTCAACCCATGTTAAAGCCAGTATAAACCGGTTATTTTGTCGTTTGCATATCGGAACGCAGGAGTCATTTTCATTTACTAAGGAGACACTACACAAAACAATTTGCAAATCTGATTCTGAACAGTTAGAGATGATTCGAACGGTATTTGGTGATGAATCATTATCAAGAAGACAAGTGTATTAGCAATACAACCGCTTTAAATGTGCATTCGAAAGTGTTGAAAATGAACCAAGGATACGGCCCCTTTAACTTTAAAGAACAAGGAAAATACGGAGAAAATATGTTCTTTGGTAGAAGCTGATAGATGTGTAAAACAACGCATCAGTTTTCAAAAAAGTAAGCTGTAGGTTAACACTAGAACGTCCGACGGAGTCCTTTAGACTCCGCATGTTAAACAAACACCCATATCTTTCCTAAATTTTCGTTTCAGTTGTTTTCCTTCCGTGACTTTTAATGAATTAGGAATGTCTATGACTTGAGAAAGCCAAAAACATTTTAATTTAATTTTTAAAATATTTACTGGAATATATCCCTAGAACGCCCAATGGAGTCTTATCGACTCCGTGGAAAAAAATGCCGCAGTTTAATCATTTCCATCCTGGTTAGGGGTTATGACCTTGTATTATACTTACTTTTTGAAAGAGTGAAATATTAGTTATTGTGACATTCCTCTTCCCCCCCCCCAAGTTAAGAAAATGGTCAGTTCTTTGCACTTGCTGATCCAGCTGGCTTACTTCCCGGGCTGACTCCTTTCGCAGTTATTTCATTGCTATTTGTGTTATATTTTTCAGAAATGTGCATGCTAATCAATTTGTTTGAATATATTGCAAACAATAGCTCGTAAAAAAGGACTAACGCCAGAGGAAATATCAAATCTTTTACGTGAACTATCAGATAACGAATCTGAAGGAGATGAATTATCAGACATTGAAGACAAGGATTTTGAAATACTTGATTTTGAATGTGCAAATGACTGTTATCAGATTCTGATGGAGGTGAGAACAAGGAAATTTCAGAAGATGCGTCACGTAATATTGAAGCTTTAACTGTTCCTGATGGCACAGAATGGAAAATGTGTGCAAATAAAAAAAATCCTGGAAGGTTTTCAAAAGAAAACATTATACGACAAGAGAGTGGACCAACAAATCATGCCAAAAGAAACATCAGTGATAATAGTGGGTTGAGTACTTGGTTTTTATTTATAGACAGCGCAATTTTGAACAATAAAAAAAATCTTACCGAAGTAGAGGCAAGGCGCATCCTAGAGAATGACATTTGGTCTCTTTTTATAGACGAGTTACTTGCCTTTATTGGAATACTATATGCTTGGCGTGTGAGTGGTGCGAAACGAATAGATCTTCATTCCTTATGGTCTAAAACCTGGGGCCTGAATTTTTGCGCAGAAACTATGAGAAGAAACAAGTTTTGTGAAATTCTACGATTTTTACGATTTGACTTGAAATTTACAGTTCTACACGCTTGCAAACAGATAAATTTGGAACGATATCGGAAGTTTGGAATCGTTTCAGTGATAATTGTATTTCTTGCTTCAAACTGGGGGAAAATATAACAATAGACGAACAACTAAAATAAAACAGGCAAATCGACAACCTTGTATTCGGCGTAGATTTTGCAAAATACTAATCGATTTCGAGGGCAAAACGTGTCCCTCTTCATCAGGAACAAAAAATTACGAACAACCGTTTCCAAGCAAAACACGATGTCCGTTTGCTCAATTTATACCGTCAAAACCCGATTAATATGGACCAAAGTTTGGCTTGCTGTTGATGTAAAACAAAATACCTCCTCAATGCTTTTCCTTAGCAAGGAAAAAATGAGGAACGACCATCTGATCAAAGATTATCTGAATATGTTGTTATGAGACTGATGAACAAGGGTCTAAATGCCGCAGTTGATAATTTTTTTGCATCACTTCATTTAGCTGAAGAATTGCAAAAGTATGGAACAAGCTTGGTAGGAACTGTCAGCAGGGCAAAAAAAGTATTATAAGTATATGAATTTTGTAAAAAGCATGCCATTTTCTTAATTTTCTTATAATTGTACATTCAGTTATCCTTATTTTTAAACTACTATCTGTATCTATTGTTACTAATTGCAAATTTAAATATTTTAACTGAATAATGTATTCATTATTGTGTTTTCGCTAATGTGTTAACCTTATAAACCCCATTGGAGTCGAACTGCCTACGGCGGGCGTTCTAGGGGAACGACATACGCGGGCGTTCTATTGTTAATTGTAATTGAAAATCTGAAATTTTGTGCTCCATTTGCTCATTAGATTTTGACACAACAACCAAAACGATAACAGAAAAGTTTACTGCGAAGATTTGCCGACTACTGAGAGATAGCATAGCAATATCTTAAAACGTATCACAGCGGAAGATGGGATTAGGTGTCTACAGTACGATCCAGAAACAAAACGACAAACTACACACCGGAAAGTACCCCATACAAAAAACGTACGGATGTCGAATTTAAAGACTAATGTGATACTGATTGCAGTTTCTGATTAAAAAGGACTGATTCCCCATGAATTTGTCCCTGAAAATTAATCAATTAATTGGTAATTTTACAAGAGGCGAAGTATAAGTATATAAGGCGAAGTAGGAAGGAAATTTTTGATTTTAGGCTATGATTTTATTTATACGATAATGCTAGACTCTATACAGCATTGTCTGTACAATAGTAGCTTATTAAGCATTCAATTGCTGTGATAAATCATCCTCAATAATCTCGTGACGTATCTCCAGGTTATGTTTTCCTTTTTTTCAGAAGCTTAAGATGACCATGAAAGGAAAATGATTTGTAAGTGTCCCAGATCTGATTCAATCGGACCTGAAGAAACGTTGGACAAAATACAGTAAATGCTGCAAAAATTTTTTTAAAGATGTCATAAATCTTTTGGCGATTATTTTGAAGAAGATAAGTTTATTTGAAGTTTACGAAAGGTTTTCTTATTTATAAGAAGTTGTCCGGTTATTTTATGAGCCGATCCAAATTCTATGGAAAATATGTAAGAACATACTCTTCGCTAGTTTTGATATGGCTAGTTATGGATGAGGGAGCTTACGTCACATAGATCTTATCCTTTTGTTGGTAGGTGCTCGATTATTTTTTTTATTTTCCTTCGGAGGTGTTTATTTATTATTGCATATTCTAAAAATGCATCCAGGTTCTTCCTCGGTTTTTCATGGTGTAAATCCTCTGTTGTGGAATAATCAGAAATGCAGTAACTGCGATCGCCCCACATATACATGTGTCACTTTCAGCATTGCTTCTTTCATAAAAGTATGTGGTAAAGGGCAATGTCCAGTAATATACCAATTTATGTGTAGGATAGTGCTGTAGTTTCTCTCTTTGAGATTTGGGATAAATCTGAAAGCTCTTCTAACCTGCTGTGCGTTTTGCCACCAGTTTTCCCTTTTCTAATCATTATCTCATATAATGCCCTGCTGAAAATGCTCCTTAGAAACCCGTAATTTTTTTTACGGGGAATTGGCCTACGAGTATCCGTAGGTGAAATCTCCATACAAACTCATATACTGAAATATAAGTACAGCTGTATGAGTACCCGTAGGCCAAATCCTCGTAAAAACCCGTACGACTGTGCGGGTACCCATAAGCCAAATCCCCGTAGAAACCCATAGAAGGAAACCCGTACAGCTGTACGGGTACCCGCAGGCCATATCCCCGTAAAAACCCTTACAACTGTACAGGTACCAGTAGGCCAAATCCCCATAAAAGCCCATAAACAGAAACCTGTAAGCATATGGGTACTATAAACGAAATCCCTGTAAAAAACCATAGCCAGAAACCAGAATTTTATGCGTATCCATAGGCCAAAGCTCCATTAAGAAGTGGATATTCCGTAGGTCTATTCTCCATAAAAACCAGTAGACCAAAACTCAGACTTTTGCGGATAACCATAGGCCAAATCTCTGTGAAAGCCAGTACACAAAAATCTACAGACTAATACAGGTACCCATTGATAAAATCACTGCACAAAACAGTAGACAAAAACCCATAAACAAAATCAATAGAACTATACCGTAGTGGAGTATCCATACATAGAACGGGTATCCATAGGCAGAACCCCTATAAAAAACAACACAAAAAATAGAACTGTAGATCAAATATCCATAAAACTAGGAATTAAAAGCAGAAGTACCCAATTAGCAGTGATGAAATGTACAGACCTAAATACGGGGGCAAGCAGAGTAATTTTAAATAAAATTCACTGCGAAGAAACTTAATAAAATTTTATAAATATCTAGAAGCCTACAAGCCCCTGTTCTTCTCTGTGCATGTCAGTTACTATAAACATATTATAAAATATTTATATAAATTCTCTTTACAAAATTTTAAACTTCCTTTATATAAATTTGGAAATAAAATGAATAGAAAGCTAATAATCAAAGTCATGATTCACAACTATCGAATGATATATGTGTAGATATATATATATATATATATATACATATCATTTGGTAATTGCGAATCATGGCTTTGATTGTATACATATATATATTGATTTGATTATAAATGTATGCATGTAATGCTGTACACTGCATTTTAGTTCTTTAATTGGGAAATTAAACAACGGAATTTAATCGCATTATCTTGTTTAACAATTTGACACCTAACGAAATATGTATTGCCAAAGGATGGTACTTTCTAGCATCTGCCTAAATTTAAAGTTACCTACAATGCACTAAACCAAATTAAAACAAAACTAGAGAAAACCCTAATATTTGGGAAGAGAAACACTATTACAAGTAAAAATACTAACTAAACAAGCAAGCAAAAGGAATAAGGAACTTGATTATGAGAAATTTAACAAAGAGTTGGAATTTGAATCCTAGAATATAATGCAGTGAAGAAATAATAATATAGAAATACTGTGTCAACCATCTTTTTACAATAGTTTGAACGTTACCTATATCTGTCAGAATATAAATGAAACATCAATATAAGAATATAATAAACTGAATAATACCCAAAATGCAATAAATTATATTGTAACAAAACAAACTTAAAAAAAATTTACAAGACTCAACAAATACCGATTCTCAACCCACAGTTCGGGAATTGAGGAAATATCCCATAGCGTATAATATCTTATTCTGTATCTCCCTTTTAGTCGACAGACTTTATATAAATAAAATCTATAACATAATAGGTATTATACAACATGTAGTTTACCAGGTAAAAATGTTTAATAATTAACTTTCATACTGTAAATATATATATATTAATAATTTATTATTACAAAATGTGTTTCGTATATTATCTCCAAGTAACATAAATTTAATTAAAGCGTTGCATTATTGGAATAAATTTAAGTCGATGTTTTGGCTATAAGTTATTTAGATTTCTATTGCAGAAAGAATACTGTAAAAACTGTATAGAAATATTATTTTGAACTGAAAAATTTCTAAATATTAAAATTAAAAAGTAAAATTTGAAGTACTGAAAAGATAGCTATTGCTATTGACCGTAGATTATATACTATAAAAATACCACCTTGTGCTGAACATTTCCTGTATTTAGACTGCCAAATAAAATTCATACAGTGTAGCATTTAGCAGTATAAATAAATCTTCTACAGAGCCTTATACACACAGTTAAAATTACTGTCATCGCAATTAAGCAGATGTAGCACATATAGTTTCATTTGTTTACAAACAGTTTTTATGTTAATATCTATACAACCAGATAAATTTAGTGCAGAAAATTGTAACGACCATTTCCGCAGTATAACTAATGAAATAAAATAATGCTTAAATATTACTCTAACTATATTTGAAAGTAATGCAAAAACAATGCCCTTACAAGACTCATGATTTGAAAAGCTTTGGTTTTAACTGTCTTGTGAAAACTTTCCATTACTTATGAAAAAATTACTGTACCTAAATCAAATGATTTTACAGTGAAACTTTCCTAAAACAATTAACTCCACAATTCCAGATAATGCCAGTTTCTTGCAGTCTTACAAAACTATCAGTGATTTTAAGTACTGTTACTTAGTAGAATGCAATGTGCATCTGATGTAAATACACTGAGCCAAATTATCAAGTCTGAAATTAAGCACATTGCTTTTTAGGATAGAAGTAAAGATGGAAAATCAATTTCACGCACAGAAAATCCATTTCAGAACTATTTAACTGTCATAAAAGTTCGCTGAAACCATTAGACATGATTACACGTGCATGGCTTTACTGTTATTTCCTTTCATATTATTTCATATTCACAGTCAATGTTGGTATTTTATTTTTCATTATAAACATCTAAACAGTAAAACATAGTAAAAATTGTAACATAGTAAATTATTTATTGCATTACTACAGCCTACTGTCCACCAAGACTATAACACACACATCCCATAACAACATTAACAAGAACGGTGCCATATTCCTTCTTCTGAGAGTGGGGAAGGGAGGGGGAATTTTTTCCCTCACGTCAGCGTTAACACGGAGAAAAATAGTTTGAACACGGTAGCGTTAAAGAGATGATGGTTGATGACGGTGTTCATTTGTAATTTCAGAAATGTTGATATATACATATATAAGTGTGTATGTGTGTGTATTCAGAAAACCAACTCATGAAGAAATCACCTGCCTAAGATGACCGCCTCTGAACGAGACCAGTATTTCTGAAAACATAAGTATATTTTGGTATTGAAACATTCCTTCTGTAAGAAGACCATCCGCAAAGAAAATTCTGGAAGTGTGACTGGTAGTCTTAGAGAGATTCATTCCGTAGAGGCAACCTCTGTAAGACGACCACCTCTAAAAGATAAACGCATTTCTGAGAACAAAGGTATATATTGGTATTGAGAATCATCTCTCTAAGGCGAACACTTGCAAAGATGCCTTTTTATGTGCGGCTGGTCGCCTTAGAGAGACCTCGCTGTGTGTGGTGTATATGATTACTGTTACTGTTTCCGACAAAAGTTTTCAAGAAATCAAATAAATGAGCATATATAGTAAAAACTCTCTCTAAAACGACCACCTGAGTTTCCAGGTTGCTCTGCTGGTCTTAAAGAGATAATATTTTCATTCTTAGAAATACTGATCGTCTTAGAGGGGAGGTTTAGACGAGAGGGTTCACAGTTTTTTTTTTTAATTTTAAAGGTTTCTGTTGCTTAGAAAACAGAAATAACCTTATTTTCAACAGTATCCAAATAAATGAAAGAAAAGTAAATAAATAAATAATTTAAAATATACTGTAGAACAACAGGAATACCAATGAATTTTGGTTTACTGATATATTAATTTCATTGTTTAGAAGAAGTCTATTGAATAAATAGAACAAACCCATTTAAAACAACAGAAGATTTATTTGACATCTATTTCTATTATATTGATACCAGTAAGAAAACCAGTGAAAGTCAATATAAACCAATACACACCAGCACAAAGTTCTGACATTGACGTTGGTTGTATGGGTGTCAGATGACACCAGTAAAAAAAACTCACAGAGATCAATAGAAACTAGTAAAAGCCAGTAGAGACCAACAGAATTCTATGGGTACCAGTAAAAAGTTTTACTGGTTTCTATGGAGCATTTTGAAACAGTAAGAAAAACCCACAGAGACCACAGAAACCAGTAAAAGTCAACAGAAACCCATAGGATTTTATGGTTACCCATAAAAAATTTCACTGGTTTCTATGAGGCATTTTTAGCTGGACGGTTTTTTTAATTTGGAGGTTAGAGAGAGGAATGATTGTTGAAATATAGATTTGATTGCTTACCGCTCCTTTAATATTTTGGCGACTGCCTCATTCCCTTAGCCATTCAATAATTATTTTTGAATCGGGTTTTAAATTGAAGAGGTAAGTAATTTCCTGATTATAGGAGATTTGTGCATCTTATTTACAATTACGTAAATGCTTGAGAGTGAATATATTTTGATTTCTCTGCAGACATGTTGTTACTGATACTATTGATACTATAGGTTATCACTTTGCTTGGTAATGTTTAAGCTTAGAAAACTGTGCTATTGATATTTAGATTATACTGTTTGATAATTAATGGTATTCATGCATTTGATGTATTGCCATTGCACAACCAATTGCTTCTTTAATTTCTGAGCCATCTGTGAATATTTTCGTATTGAATGTTTTTCAGGGTTGCCGTTGAAACTTCGACGATTATTTTGCTATGTAGTGGGATGGCTTTTATATGGGTGTTCTGGCCGTACATAGCTCGTGGCTTTGAATTGGATGTCGTGTGCTGGGGAGACTTATATGGGTTATATAATTCTATCTGTGATTGCTATTTTTTCGCTGTTAGTTTTAGGGGAGGGATTTTGGTAAGCACATATAGGGCTGCAATAAAGGTTGTTCCATAATTTCTTGAGATTGTTACTATGACAGCCCTTCGTATCGCCTGCGCTTTTTAAAATTTTTCTTGTATTTAGAGTAAAAGTTCAAATTTCACAGTAATAAAGAGCGATTTTTTCAATTACTGTACTGAAAATCATTTTATGTAGATGCGGGGTCAGTCTCCAGCTGAAATGATGCTGTTTTCTGAAATTCTTGATAATAGTTGCAGTTTTGTCTTGGATGCACTGAAGCTGGGGTATCCAGTTCAATATGTGATCGATAATGATTCCAAGAAATTTGGTTTGCTTGACTATTTTGTTTCTTTCTCCATCGATAGTGTGCTTTGGAATTTTTTTTATTGTTCTGGTTTATTGAAGATCTGGTTAAGTGTTTCTGTCGATAATGATAGTTTTTCTTCTTAGCGAATTTGCTGAGTTTTCATTGAAATTTCTCATCATGATTACACTTGTTCTTTAGCTGATGACAAATGCCATGTCATCGGCAACCTTTATGGACTTGGTATGGTTGACAGCTACTAAAACATGTAGATTACTCATACAGGGTTACTTTTTCTCAAAGATATCTGCAGAAGAGTGTGTCGGGCCGCCTTTTCCCGGCTTATTCACAGACGAGGTGTACCTCACCTGAGAAATTTGCTACAAAGCACATAACTGTTATATATGGGCTTTGTAGAACCCGATGCTACACGAATATGCGCAACACAACTCCTGTTTACAGTCAGTGTTTGATCCGGCATTGTGGGTGACCACTTATAGTCCTCTGACTCTTGCCTGCTCATTTGGACTGACAATGTTACACAGTTGTTTTGGAAGAAGCCTTGCTCAATCTGTTCCAAAGACAACAAGCAGTCGTTGCGTTGTGATGTGTCATTCCAGTCTGGTGTATTCTCAGCCAATTTCAGCCCCCATGTTTGAGATCATTTAAATGCGACTTTGGATAACAATGGTACGGACGTCGTATTCCCATACATTGACTTAAATGATCATCGCACCCATCCTCCCTAAATTACATTTCTGGGGTTACATGAAAACTCTGGTTTAGGCAGCCGTGAAAAATATTTAGGATATAGTTTTAATATATAGTGTGTAGCTGTCACGGCTGCCCAAAAGACCCCGGAGTATTTTAAAACGTCAGTGATTTTATGCGGTGATGTTAGGCTTCTGTTGCAGCTGGTAGTTAAAACTTCGAACGCCTTCTGTGGGCGTTTTTAATATCGTAAGTGTTATACTTTGACGAATAAAATAATGCTCTTTCTTTATGTGTATTGTTGTTTCATTCCTTGTGCTTTTCACATACTTGCCCGTAACGATGACCCTTTTGACCCTGCGCTTATATCTGATTCGGATTTCGTCTCGGAGTAATCTACCTCACCCAGAAGTTTATCTATGAGGTAACAAATGATTAGCATAATTATTGCTCACGCCCAAGTTAAAAAATGACTTCATATTTTCCAGTTAGATAATGAGCAACAGTGTCACAAATAAATCATTACCTTATAATGTTCTCCTCTGCTTGTCTATGCTTAACGTAGAGGAAGTGACTGAACTGTGAAACGATTCATCACTAAGTTCACGTGCATTACAACAAATTCTAGAGAAGGGTTAAAATAGCTTTCTTCACTAACAAAATAGTTACACATATCCCCATCTCGGGCGTACAGGGAAACATCCACTCGGGATTCAAATCAAGATACGAAAAGTAAGAAACTTGTCTGATACTAAACTAAACTGGCTTAGCCAAAGCTAGACACAAATACCTAACGTAGTTGGCCCTTAATTTAATCTAGCCGGCGATTATCAACAGCCACGTACAATACGGCCGAGCGTAATAGATTTAATAACGAAGTAGCCTGATGGCAAATACGCTCCACTAAGGACTCCTAAACTCTCTCTTCGTGAAATAAGCTGAACCTTCCTTAAATACTCCTTCTAACTCATTTGCATACAGCGTGATACTGAAAACACATTCTGGTAGGGAATAGTAAAGGAGAATAGACAGCAAAGCACGTTTAAATTTAAAATAGCTATTAGAAACTTAAAGTAACCACTACAACCTGTTCTCGTTATTATGCGACCACGTTTATTCTCTCTCGTTCTCGAAATGAAACATTTTAAATATTTTCTTTCTACAACTGTATGAAAGATGTTAAACACTTATTCAATTCTTTTTCCCATTTGGCTATTTTCATCCCTCTATAAATTCCTCGATCCCATTCAGCTTGATTTAAAAACCCTAAATATGTGAAAATTCTGAACAAGATTTGAACATACTAACTCTCAAAATGCTGTAATACTTTGTATGTTTAATTTAATGTTGTTTGATTTATGTATCTTAAGAATTTTTATCTATAAAATAAATTACAAATTTTATAATACCTGTTTATGAATTCGCACGCATAATATTGTCATTCTGTTGTATCTATATGTTATGCGCACTGATATTTCGGAAATAATAATCTTGTCGAAATTATTTGAAGCCTTATCGCTAGTCCTCATATTACGTATTAAAATTGAATTATTAACCAGACAAAAGAAAAGCCAGTTTTTTCAACTTTTACAAAATACAATTTGTGAAAATTATTATTCAGCAGATATTTACGCTGAAAGAAGAACAGAGAAATTTCATACAAATTACTTGAGCCATCTAAGCAGAAAGGTTGAAATAATCGCCTTTCGTGTCTCGCAGCACTACATTTTCATTAATATCGGGAGATGGATTTATAGCTCTCTCTTGTACGGTAGCATATTGTCCCTTAACGATCGTTAAATGTTTCCTTGTCCCAACCCTTGTTTTCTTCTCTTTCAGCGCAACGACCAATTTCATTGCTCGCATGTAAACAATAGAGATAGCCCTGCGTTTTGAATTCCACAGACACCCGCCTTAATGACCTTCTTCTGTTGCCTTTCTGATTCAGCTATAAAGCTTAACGAAATTTGTTACTGATACGGTAATGATTTGTATATTGTTTGCCGAAAAAGG
>KK118901.1:149701-164120 GCA_000611955.2 Stegodyphus mimosarum
GCCGTTATATATGTGATTTTGACGTATATTAACACTGATGTTGTTTCATGCTTTTCTTAAATGCCATGAAAATATTTCAAAATTTTCATACATTTTCCTTCACCTTGTTTGTCATTTGACAGATTTGTTAAAATTAATGTAAGTCAGGTCTACATCAGTTAAACCTCAGAACAACTATAATATCAGAACCACTCAGTATCTTTACCTGATTCTATGACCATAGCTATTAAATTTTGTTAATGGTAGTACCACAACATCTTCGTAAGGCTAAAATGAGGTATTTAGCTAAAAGCTCAAAATTTATAATGTGGTCTTCTTTCTTATGTGATATAGCTCTATTGAACGTTAAATTTATCTTTGCGAAAAGAAGTAAGTTTTACGGCAAAAGATATAGATGTTTAACCTCCAACTGTTAGTTTTCTCTATTTCTAAGCAAAATTTTCTCGTATTCATGCTATATATGGAAATCATGAAACTGCTTGTAATAAGACTAGTATCGACATTCTAAAACAACAGTAAAAAATTTGGATACCTCAATTATCCGGCCATTGCTAGGATTTTGTAGTAAAAATACAGGACGTCTATTTTTCAAAATATTTCAGATAAAACATAAAAGGTATCTATTCGGCATTGTACGCATGACATATCATAAGGGTTGTTAAAACCAGTTTTCTGAGCGTTCAACATTATGTCTATTTTAGAAAAACTCGCAGCATTTTAAATAAGAAGTATATTTGAAGATCTACTGAATCCTCAGAAAGTTAGGTTTATCAAAATTTTTTGACCCGTTAAAGCAAATATATGTTTATGTAGCAGTGAATTAAAGGAATGCGAAAATTCGGTGGAAAAAATACAATAAATGATAAAACGCTGTGGAACATGAGTATCTATCAAAACACCTATCCTTCACTCCAAAAGGCTTAAATCGTGAAGTGAAGGAAAACATCTTGAGAGCCAATTCATAACTTCTTCGAGTTGACTGATATTTCTATGACTGTTTTTCGTATTTATTCCTTTGTATTATGTTTATATTTTGCACTATTTGTTTGGTGGAAATGTTTCCAAATCTTTTTAACTGAATGTCCAATACAAATTCTGTGCGACAGTTTTGGCACTTATACTTTTAACGCTACGTATACAGAGGGAGATGATATTTTTGACGCATTGTCACTGATAAGATCAGATTTTTAGATTGACTCTAAGAAACAAAATTGCAACAATTAGATGATTTGTCATTTAGAGTTGTAATTATTAACAGAGAGTTCCTCCTCAACAGTACACCTAATTATTCCTCTCGGCCGCTTGCCAGTTGCGAAAGGTAAATGGAAGCACTGCGGCTTCGTACATCTGTAGACTGGCGCTAAATTCTCCAAACCAGTCTAACGAACGTTCCCTCCTTTAAGCATGAGTTTCAGCTAACATATCTGTCTTTTAAATTTTATTTTGCCTGCTCTTACTTGCGTAACCATTTGATGTGGACGAATGTTTATGATATTAACCAGACAAAAAAAGGCAAGTTTTAAATTAAATCTAAGTCTCAGTAAAATATAAAAATAATTCTCACAACGTAAATGATATCAGCCTACCACAATTTAGAAAACACATTTCAGATTATTATAGTGATTAGTTATGCAAAAATAATAGCAGAATCATCACAAAGGTTCTAAGCTAAAAGCGAACAAGTTCTCCGAGATTCTTAGGGGCTAAGCTAAGGCATAGACACCGTAAAAACCATTTTCGAGTGACTAAATTTTAATGACAAGACATGTTCTTACATTGTCGCTATAACTGTAGACTATAAATAAGTTTATTTTATGCAAGGCCTTTATTCAAATGAGTTTCACCTTTTTCTCTAAGATCACAGATTTCATGCAAGGGAAATACGTTAAAAGCGAAGTGAACAATCTATTGAATGAAATGCTGGTAAATGAATTATGGCACGTTTAATTCGGAGAAACAAAATTTTGTACCATTTTTAATGATTCTAGCATTTAAAATTGTACAGAAATATAATATCCGACAAACATAAGATTATTTTTTTTGTTTAGCTCATTACATAAATTATTTTATGTGCTGCACTTTTTATTTCAAGCCAATAATCTGGCATCTGCTTGACCGATACAAAAGTAAATATTCGAAGATGATAAGACGTCAAACATTTTAGCTCCTAGAGATGAAACAAGTCATGATTTTTTGTTGGAAGTGAACATAAATACTGTATACAATCACAGTATATGACTAAATAATTTTTAAAATGTTAGCTAATTTAGAAATCTGAGAAAGTGTCTAAAAGCGAATGCATCTATTTTCTTGTATTCCATGAAAAACTGGGAAAAAATTCCATTTCAAAATTATTGATTGACGCCGACTTTCCTGCTTGTAACAAATAATCTTAATTTGCAATTCAAATTTGCTAAAAAAGACATATTTCTACCTTAGAGTCGATACTTTGGTTGAGTAAGATCTTTTATATTTGCGGAAATAAAATATGTTTCTCATGATTGTCGCAGTTGTGGAGTAACTTGTTAATGCAACACTCGGTGGAAGCAAGTACAAATTTCGCCTTCAAACTAGATTTATCAGTATATATTTATTGGTCACTCGATGGCATTCTCGGCGTCTAAGGAGTGTACTTTATGTTTAGCAAATAGTCCCGAATATCGATTTTTCATTTAATAGGCTAACTGCACCTGCGGTCCTTATGAAGATATAAATAATTAATAATTCATTAAATATTAGATGTAAACTAAGCACATGTATTATAACGCTTTGAGTTGGCATTGTAGCGTTCTATATTAATGAAGCATGTATTGACAGGCACTTAAACTGATTTGAAGGAAAAGAATATAAAATATTAGTTTCTTTTATTTGAATTTTAAGAAATTGAAGCAATTTTATATAATTTGGGAGCAGACTATTTTAAACAGTTTATTTGGTAATTCTCCAGCATAAAAATATAATTCCGCAAAACTAAATGTTAAACATCGAAAATTTTACAAAATGCAACTTTAAGGGAAACTGGGAATCTGAATATAAATCTGAGGAGTAAACATATACATTCAGGGACGCAGCTGGCCTTAGTAAGCCACTCGCATTCCAAAGGAAAAGTAAAAATATATATTGTCTCAGGAAGAGTAAAAAACGGAAAGGGTTATGTGGAATGTTGAGTTCCAGTCTAAATGTCATATGACAGGACAATTTAATTTCGGCAAAACAGGAACTACAAGCTAGTTACAAACCACTTAAAAATAAATATGTGAATGTTTTAAAGGCATATTTATACAATGATACTTTCTAATATTTTTGACTATCGTGTTCATAGTTTGTAACATTGATCGAATTACTACATCGTAAGGAGCCTGTAACTTCGTAGTCTTTCTCTTTACTTAATATGATGACAGTATTATGTTATTTCGAGTGAAGTTACATCAAATAATGGGCATATTTGTTACGTCTTCTAAATCAACCAATTTGCGAAAAGTAATTGAAATGTATTAAAGTTTATTCAAATTAAAGTATATTTGTATGTTCTATTTTGCTTTAGGATTCAGATGTTAAATGGTTTGAAATATAAAATTACATACTTAAATGGAAGTAAAAGTTCTTTAGCTATGGTTCCATTAATCAATTTCAGAAATATTTTTCAATTTCATAAACCTGCTATTTCTCTAATTAAAATGTTAAATTAAATTGCATGTAATGGGAGTTTTCAATTTGTTTTTAGCTCCCGCTAATCTATGTACATAGATAAGAGAGGAAATGTTTTTATAGTCCTAAAATTCAATAGTGAGTTTTCAGTGATTTAACATAAATTAGGGTTCCCGCAGTACGTTTTACTATTTTTAAAATGATGTCTGTCTGGGTATCTGTTTGTGTATGACGATGTTTTTCACAGAATATAACTGTCATATGAAACTCCCAAAAATTTCTGTAATCGAGTTTTCTACATTCATGTAAAAAATTGATAAGATTTCGGATAAAATTGGACAAGCAAACATTGTACTTTATAGAAGGTCCATAACAATCTTAAATCGGTACATGAAAGAAGCACTTTAATTGAAGCTCTTTTTAATCAAAAACTGTAATAAAATATAATCCAAAACTTTTTTAATTTAGTAGCTACGACATTTCATATCAACGGGAGCAACATATTAGTATTTAGCTAACATTGATAAACTAAAAGTAATATTTTGTATGAAGACAATCGTAAAAATTATGCAATTAAATAATCAAAATGCTATTTAAAATAGATATATGGCTGAAAACAGTATTACATTTTTAAGTATTAAATATATGTATTCTTCGAATTACGTTCAATGCAACGAAAATAAGCTGATTATAAAGATGAGCTCTCGTTGTAAAACAATTAATTGCATTGTACTGAAAACTTAATTTCGTGTTCATTTCACTTTTATGTCGAATCACTTTTCAAATAAAAGGATGCTGCCTCCAAATGTTATAGCTATGTATTATTTCAAAGGAATAATATAGCATATATAAATACACTCATGTCCATAAATTAAAGATAATTCGGAGTCACGCGGAAATCAAACTCTAAAATAAATATATCACCTGCAAAATCACTACACACATCTTCAACATTTCAAATTCATGCAAATTTCAGGAAGTAACCAGATGACACCGATGGTACGTCACAATGACGAGAGTGTAAGCGAGTGATATATAAGGAATACAGGCAAAGAAGTAAAATTGTTCGCAGACGCTTTATAAGCATTTCAGTGCAATAACCGAATAGTTATGACACAAAGGACGCATTTAGATGATTTTTTACGTGGTAGAATTATCGGCCGTCTGGAATGTGGGCGTACTCAACTGGAAGTATCAGACGAACTTGGAATTGCCCAGAGTGTCATCTCCAGGCTTTGGCAACAATTCCAAGATGATGGTAATGTGAGTAGACGTTACAGCACAGGTCGCCCAGAGTTACAACGCCGAATGAGGACCGGTATTTGGCAGTTACTGCCAAAAGAAACAGGCGGAGCACAGCCTCAGACCTGTATCGTCAGCTCCTTTCAGCCACTGGTACGACAATTTCAAGGCAGACCGTGTACAGACGTTTAGGGCAGATTGGTCTATATGCTCGTAGACCTGTCAGATGCGTTCCACTTGCTGCAACTCACTGTCGCCTGCGGTTAGCCTGGAGTAGAGAGCACACATTGTGGACACCGCAACAGTGGGCTTGTGTGATGTTTTCCGACAAGTCCACGTTTAGCTTGCAGTCTGATTCTCGCCGGACTTTCGTATAGAGAGCTCCAGGTACCCGTTACCACCAAGAAAACATCATTGAACGACACCGTTACGGTGGTGCAGGAGTACTCGTTTGGGGTGGAATTATTCTAGGTTCCAGAACTGACCTGCATGTTCAAATTGGAACCATGACAAGCCAAATCTATCGGGACGTCATTCTGGAACAACATGTACGTTTGTTTCGGGGCGCCATGGGCGCACAATTTGTGTTTATGGATGACAACGCCCGTCCTCACCGTGCAAACATCGTAAGCGAATGCCTTCAATCGGAGGATATCACCCGTATGGACTGGACAGCATTCTCACCGGACTTGAATCCAGTAGCACACGTGTGGGACATGCGTGGCCGACGAGTTGCAGCCCGTCAACCTCCTCCTACATGTCTACCGGAACTTCGGAGAGCATTGCTTTTTGAGTGGTGTAATATCCCCCAAGATCAAATCGATAATTTGATACTCAGCATGCCTAGGCATTGTACGGACTGTACTGCATCGTCCGGGAGACATACAATGTATTAACAATCCTACCAACCATGTAATATTGGTTTTTTGTAAATAGGTTTTTTTTGTAATTTGCTCCAGGGAGAAAAAATCGCTATTTTTTTAATAATATCAAACATATAGCATCTTTTTTTGCTCTTTATACCTTTTGTTTAATAAATAAGCTTTACAAATAAGTCAAATTTGTTTTGCTTCTAACTCTTCCTTTGCCTGATTTTGCATTATCCTTAATTTAGGGACATGAGTGTAATATAGCGAATAAGAAAGAAATCTATGGCAACACTTAATGCTCTATCGGGAAATATAAAGATATGCTGCTGTTAGAAATTTTATGACTGTTAAGTATTATTTTATAATTTTGAAGATATTTGATAAGATTTTTGTGATTACAAATTTTGTAATCACAAATTTTGTGATTGGCAAAGTAACTGACTTTTGAATCCGGAACACTATAGGATTAGAGGATATACTGCGATCGATGCCATGTTTCCAAACGAAAGTATGAGAACTCGTATGTATATGAGCACGTATTATTCATTGCATGAAAGAAGAGAAAAATAAAAAATGAGGAATGTTTATAAGATCAAAACAAAGTGATAGTTTACTGAAACCTCGTCGGTATTCGACCAGTTTCATGTTAAAACATGCACTGAATGGACATGTGCTGGCCACATCAATTATTTTCTGAATGTATTTCCTATTGGCATCCTGTTTCCTGGCAGCTTATATAAAATGTTCAGTACACAAGAGGTATTACAATAAAACTTAATAAATAAATTTACACACTTCTAAAAATATGAAATTCAAAGCTAATTAAGAGTTTTCAGTCCTAAATGATAAAATATTTTATGCAGCATTCATTATCATGCTGGAAAGATATTTTGATTTGAAACCAGAATACGAGATAAACAAATATAATAAATACGAAATAATATGAGACTTCTGAAGTTTAAACAGCGAAATAGTACATAAAATAGAGTTACAATGCTGAATTGTTTATTTGTTTAAAATTGTTATGCATTGTATGCAAACCGATATTCCAATTATGTCCATCAGGATTTAGTAAATGATAGTTAAAAAGGAGAGTAAAAAACGTAAGCTAGAATGTCTTAAGAATACTCATAGCTTACAATACTTTACGGAAGGAATTAGCAGTATAATTTTTCAGAAGAATGTTTGTAAAGCATTAAGATATATAATGACACATGATCCCGTTGCTTATTGATTTGCTATAATTTAGGGGGAATGTCAGTTTAGTTGATAACAGCCACATAGATTAAGTATTTATTACAATCTGTATTTTTTATAAAAATGAGTTTGACTGACTCTGTATTTTTTATCAAAATGAATGAAAAAAGATTGCGTATTTCCATGCTAAGTATCTGATACATACCCATTTAACGAATAAAAGTAACAACATTTATTATTCGCCATAATTGAAACAAACATGAGTTTTAGTAATTTTGTAAATTTCTAATCATCTTTCTGTTCCGATTATGAGAGAAACATTTCAAATTTAGAGTTATTTGCAAGTAGTTAAACAGCATTTATATAAAAATAAACTTCGAATAGCAAATTAATATGATGCTTTTTGTTACTTTGCAATTAAAACAGGGCGAAAAATTAATAAAACCGTAGAATTGATTTATTAATTTATAAGCCAATTATTATTCCGACTATGGATTAATAAACCCATAAAATAATATAGATCTCTGACTTCAATGTTTCTACAAGAAGAATAACTCTACATAAGACTAACTCTACATTTCTACATAAGAAATGAAACTGCATTACTTTCGATTAATTTTTAAGCGTATACATTCTCAAGCGACGAGACTCCGTTAATTTAATACAGACAGTTTGTTACGAAATGTCAAAAGTTAGATTCAATTTATAAATAAGTATATGTTTGAATAACAAAGTGTTTTCAAAGTTAGAAATTTCCCCTTTATTTCTGAATCCTTGTCAAGACTAAAAAAGCCTCAATTTTTCACAATGTCTCTCCCAATTCCTATCTAGACAAAGCAGAGTTAAGATTTAGGAGTATACACTAGCTGATGTCACAGAAGGTAATTTATGGGTAGAATAAAAACAGTTCAGAAACGACATTCCAGAAAAAACGAATAAACCATGAATGAGTAAGTTAAAAAATACATCATTTTAGTGCCTTCGAACCACATGTCTTATAAGTTAGCTCAATAATGCCTCATTCTAGTGCATTCAAACTGCCTGCCTTAGGTGACATTCAGCTGAGTTAATTTCTTGGGAAATAAATTAAATATTAATTTAAAGTAAACAGGAGTAATGTACGAATACAAGCAAAGGTTTCACTAAATTTGTATTAGGAGTTAAAAGGTACAAAATACAATTATGTGATTTCTAAGTGATCAAGCGCAACTTCAAATCACAAAGAAAGGTTAGTGGGGACTGACTGCATAATACAAGACGAGTTTCTCATAGCACTTCATACTAGTAGTAATTTTGTCGACTTTTACTTCAAGTGAAATTGCACAATAAAAAATAACCCACAGTAATCGTGTATTAAAATTCCGCTTTGAATGTCTGAAACTACGAGTTTGCGCTAAGGTCTTATTTGAAAATCATGTTGCATTTAGAATAAAAATAGCAGAAATGAAAGAGATCCAAGAGCATAGAAATTTGTTAAATGGGTCATAAGGCATGCCCACCCAGTATTTAAAAAATGTCACACTTCCGTTATCAAGAATAAGGAAACGGTATGGTTCTTATTAATTTTATCGTATGAATGCCAATTTTAAATTTTTGCGAAGTTTTAAATCAAAATTCATCTGCAATTAATGTTTGAAGACAACAACTTTGTTAGTTTTCAGTCTTCCATTTAGATATTCTTCCTAATGTCATACATCTTTTCGTAAATCCAAAGAATTCCCGGGTACTAGACATTAAATTTTGAAACATCTTTAATTACCTATCTACGTTTTCACTAAATGTTCTCAAAACGGAAATTTTTAAGGTGATATTTCATTTTAGGGGACAGAAAAGAAGCTTTCACTGCCACATATACTGCATTGTATTTTTCAAACATTTCTACCAAGCCGTGATTTTAACCAGCAACTGCTCAGAGCTTTGACGCTGTCATCCATTCGAGGCCCTGAAGGAGCTCTCTGCTGTAACTGTTATCATCCTCGCGCCCGTAAAAAGCGAAACCCTTCTAGATGATATTAATTCATAATCTTCACAGGCTGTGATCACCATTCTAAAGATTTATGTTGAAGATTTTAACAGGAAGGCTCATTTCTTCCCATTGTTCAGTTTGTAGAATCATTATGGTATTTTGAAGCAGGAGGCAGGAAAAATGAGCAATAACCTCACCGGGACGAATGACAGATCTGGACCTCTCGAATACCCTCCGAGTGTGCTACAGTTACCTCATGAAGGCATACTGCAAGGAACTAGAAAATACCTTGTAAGTGTTTTATTCCACAAAAGCAAAAACCGACTGAAGAAATCAACAGAAATTTTATTCAAACGCTTTTCTGCGAGAAATTAATTTGGAGAAAGTAAGGCGATGTATGTCACTAGTCATTGATATAAACTATCTTTTGATAGCTTCAAACAGACTAGTTGAAGAAATTTAATTTTTAAAACTTTATAGGTGCCCTATGTACGTAAAGCTTATTAAGTACAGAATGCTACTTTCATATTTCGATACCCGGCTCGTTATCTCGGTGCTTGAAGTTTTCCCTTAGTTATCAAATGTAAAATTCTTTCTATAATAACTGATTTGTTGAAGCATTTTTCTACCTAGAGGTATGTTTGTTTTGAGTAGAGTATATATTTTTTATTTTACCTGACGCAGCATCATTGAGCTCAAAAATAGTTTGGATTGATACTGTAATTTCCAAAGGTTGCAACAGAAGTCTGTTGGCTTGAGTGAATTGTAGGAAACATTCCACATATTTGAAATTCTCTATCTATGATCTTCGCAAAATGTTACTACCACCACCCTCAGCTGCAAAAGCGCAAATGAACGAGACAAGATATAATGATTAGGTAAGACAAGAAAGCCTGGACAGGAGACAAGCTACTCGCGCCATCTGTTGATGAAACCAGAACTAAAACATAATTTCTTTGAAGGTTGAAGGCAAATATGGATTGGAATTAGGGTCGTTAACTAGGACAGAAAGATTTTTATGAATGTGAAATGCCTCTAGAAAATCCAGTTTAACAATGGAAGATGTTTTTTTGAATAATTTTGGCAGCAGAAAAATTGAAAGTGTGATTTTCGGACCAACAATCTTGGGCAACAGAAGACTTCTCTGTTTCCTTTTTTCTAACATAGTCTCAAGTTCCTTAACGCGAACTTTTAAGGCTCTCATAGTTTGGCCAATGTAAATTAAACCATACTGGCAAGGAATCCTGTAAATCCTTCATAAACATGAGTATATGTTTAAACATGTAAAACATGTAAACATGTAAAATCCTTCATAAACATGCGTAACGAGTTTTAGTAAAACACTCACTAATTTGTATTAATTATTTAGCTGGAACCTAAGCATGTTTTGGGTAACAGAAGTTTGCTAAGTGTTTCTGAAAGATATAAGACTTTCATTTTCTTTAGGCGTGCCGAAGAAAGTCAGATTTGCAGTAGTAATTTCTTGCGTCTACGTACTATTTAACAACATCTTGTAACTCCTCATATAGTTTATACAGAGTAGGTTTATAATTCTGGGATGATACTAACTTGAGACATTATATTATTACATTTATTTTCAAGTAAACGAATGTGATATGAATTTAAAAGCTCTATTTTTTCCCAACACTAAAATAACGATCGTTTTTGTTGTAAGAATCATTTTAATTCTATAACCCGTTATTTTATGTTAATTCCCTTTCTATTAAGCCTCGTTTCATTTCCATTCCAGAATGTAAATTTCCAGGGCGCGCGCGATATTCAAATTAGGTAGAAAGGAGGAAATATTTAAAGGAAGGTTTAGGAGGGGGAAATCAGGGAGTGTTTTGACTGCTTGATGACCACGTTACTAACTTTCATTCTTTAGCAATTAGAATTATGCAGCGTTGAGTTATTCTTGAAATTAGGCTTGTTTACGCCGACTTCGGTCAAAGCCACCTTGCGCGCTAATTAAATTGTGAAGGCTTTGGCTAGACCTTAAATTTCATTAAGGCCATTAAATTACTTAAATTTAAGGTTAAATATTATTTTATCCATTATCTTAGGTTTTAAGACAAAACTTTAGCTTCTGTAAGCACGAGCTGGTGCCATCTCTTTTAAATTTCGATTAACAAAGTTTCGAGATTCGACTCCTTTACACCATTTCCCTGTCTCTATGGTACTTATAAGACATAAAGATAATTCAATAATTTAGAGTAGGTCTTTCTAGAGGTCTGGTCTCATTCTATGCAAGAAGACCAGATCTGACATGTTGAAATTATCAACTCGATAAATTTATTTTGCTGTTTGTTCATAATTTTAGTAATTTTTTTCGTACAGCACTAATATCCACTAATATTTTACACTGCTGGCCACCCAAATCACAACACCAAGAAAAACAAAAGATATCACAAAAAATTTATTTAGTCGACAACATGTTGACCAAGTATCAAATGATTAAATTTATAGACTTCTGTGAAGTGTGGTTCCTTCCAGAATCAGTAGCCAGAGTAGCCGCCATTGTTAGAGATCACCGCTGCTACACGCCTCGGCATTGATTCAAAGAGACTTTGGATGTATTTTGGAGGTACAGCAGACCAAGCAGCTTCCACACATTGCCTAAGTTGATCTGGTGTGGCAGCTTGGGATGTAATCTGGGTCAATCGTTCAGCAACCATGAACCACATGTTTTCTATCGACGAAAGATCGGGAGAGCGAGCCGACCAGGGAAGCAATTCAATCTGGCGATTGACGAAGAACCCTTGGACAATGCGTGCCACGAGTGGTCGCGCATCATTCTGTTGAAATATGGCTGTGGGCAAACCCTGAAGGAAAGGAAGGACAACTGGCTCCAACACCTGGGAGATGTAGTGCTGGCTGTTTAAAGTACCGGCAATACGTACTAGAGGAGTGCGAGAGTGATGTCCAATACCGCCCCATGCCATAATACCCGGTGCAGGACCAGTGTGGCGGTGCATAACGCAGCTGTTCAGCATCCTCTCTACACGGTGTCTCCAGACTCGAATCCGACCATCGTGGTGTTGCAGACAGAAGAGTGACTCGTCATTAAAGACAATTTCAGTCCATTCTGCCTTCTGTATTCTTCTTTCATCGCACCACTGGCGGCGGAGACGTCTGCGGTTCTGCGTCAAGGGTAGACGAAGCAATGGACGTCTTGCGGACAGACCACTGTGATCTAAACGGCGTCGAATGGTACGCGCAGACACTGGATGATGCGTTACAGACTGAATGTGCTGTGCTATAGTTCGTGATGTGACTGAGCGATCCGTCACTGCCATGCGCTCAATGTTCCTGTCATCACGTGAAGTGGTGCATTGAGATGGATGCGATCGAACACGTCGGTCCGTCGTACCCTCCTGCACCCAACGGTCACATATTCTCATTACAGTTGTTTGGTTTCGTCCAACACGGCTACCGATTTCCCTGAAAGATAATCCTCACTCTCGATAGGCCATTATCCTTCCTCTATCGAACACGGATACTTGATCAAACGATGATCGCTGTTTACTACGAGGCATAATTGATCGTTTTTTTTTGAAAAATACACAAGAAAAACACAATTGCCGAACTTGAAGTCGTCGAAAACTCAAAGCCTTAAATAGCGCTTTGGAATGGGGCTACAGGCGCGCGTGAAGTGCATCTGCGCTGAAATTCTAATCATTTGCATATCTCACCTCCGCTAATGCATTTTGTAAATTTCATGTTATTTGCATGCTTCCTTCAGGGTGTTGCATTTACGGCGGCCAGCAGTGTAGATGAAGAAAATAAATTTCATTCAATTAAGCTCAGAACATTTAGACATTCAATATCTAGAATTTCAAACGCTAGAGATTAAATTTAAAGTTAAACGCCAGTTGTGATTTAATTAAAACTTTTGATAAATATGTCTTCTTTCAAACTGCTTTCAAGTGAAACTAAAGCGTCAAGCCAAATGGAAGATCTCGGTATAGCACAACTGTAATCTAATCACATCAAATCAAATATAAAGTAAATTTAAGTCATAAACCCATATACACAAATTATTATTTAAGTCAGAAATTCATAGAAAAGGTAAAAATTACTATTGTTTTATTCAAAGTAAAGTTTAAATCTGAAGTAACATTTCAAAAATGCAGTAATTTAAACATTTCCGTTATTATTAAACGCTGATAAATTTCTACACTCAATAATAAAGGGTAGACTCTATCCGATTAATGATTGCTTCTCGGTTTCAGGACATAATTCTTTCGATGCCTGGCACTTACAAATTGGTCATCAAAGTAACAAGCTTTATCCACCAGCATCGTTATACATCATATTCACTGATAATGATTATTTATGTTCTGAATGATTTTAATAGTATGGATTATAGCATGAAGACTTAGGAGTTAAATTTTGTGAATTTCATCCAAAACTGTGGGATAAATCGATGAAAAAGGGGTAATAAACCCGAAATAATATAATGATTGCTACCAAAACTGATGTACGAATACTTAAAAGAATATTTTACTTTTTTGCGTTTTATTCAATTAGTGAATTTGAAGGAGTTGTTTTGCATAACAATGCACCATTTTCTTGAGGTCTTTGTGTCTGCAATACATATTCCTTCATTTCTGTCAGATACGTAACACCAGAGAGTTTCCTTACCCCTAGATGCTCATCATTTTGCTTTCTGTCTGTTAGGAAGACACCGAGAAATTCTTATCCGCTTGTCGATGTACATTTGTACACTAAATTTAGAGCCAGCGTCAGAGACTTTTAATTCAGAATGAAATTTCTGCAGAATGTTTTGGACAATATTTAAGTATTTTTTAATTTAGTGAGAGTTATATTACTTATTCTGCATCAAATGAAACAAAATTTAAATAAAAGTAATGCTTTGCAATTATTTTTAGTCTTTGTTCTACGCAATTATATATCCTGTCTACAACATAACGGAAATTATTTTCGAGAAAATAAATAAATTGTAATATTTAATATGCATATATATATATATTAATAATTATCTCTACATGTGTGTGTGTGTGTCTTTCGTTCGTGTTGCGAGTAAGATAATAGATCCAGGGCCACGAAATTTGGTACATAGGTGTATCTACACAACAGCCAGTGCACCTCGAAGCGATTTTTTCGAAATTCGAATTAGAATATTTTTTATTTTATGTTTTGTGACCAAATCGCGTCATTTTGAGACATAATGGGCTACAGGAAAGCGAGATTTTACTCTATACATTTCATTTTTACATCGTCGTGAAGCGTAGACACTTAGCTATTTTACGAACTTAAAATAAATTTCGTATTTCAATAAATCGATTAAATACGAATTTATTTAGGAAGGTGAGCTTAACACCTTTTCAGCGGTTTCATAAGTTTTTTTAAAAAAAACTTATTTTAAAAAATGTGCTATTTATTTTCCTTTGATTTTTGGACACGTTGAACTTTAATCCTTTCGACTCCTTCTAAAAGAAGAATTTTGGAAAAATAATAATATTTTGTATTTTTT
>KK118901.1:164131-176461 GCA_000611955.2 Stegodyphus mimosarum
TTTTAAATGACTTCCGAGTACACTTCTCACATCTCAGATATTTTAAAATGTAGTTTTGGCAACAATTTTCCTTTCTTATTGTTGTTGATAGATTTTTGATGAAATTGCATCATTTTGAATAGTTTCATTCTTTTAAAAATTTCGTTTTGGCAACAATTTTTCATCGTATTTATTATGTTACTGTTTTTAAGAGACTGAAACGTTTAAGAAATTAAAAAGTTGTTTCTTTTCGCAACGGTAAATTGTTTAATTACTTTATTAGGATAATTAACATTTGTATCAAGGAATATTGCTTTAATATTTGAATTAAGGGATACTGCTTACTTCATTGTAATTTTTTATATATGTAATACATTTTTATTGCTTTTTTTAATAAAGTTGTTCTGCAGGGTGAAATTCTGCGCAGTTTTTAAATTTAATATTTAGGCATTTTTCCGGTACGTTTAAAAGCCAGACGAAGGCTGGCCGCATAGCGGCTAGTATATATATATTATAAGCAAAATAAAGTCCTTACTCGAATCCTGCGAAAATAAAATCCTTACTCGGACTTTATTTTCGCAACCGTTGATCATAGGCATACGCTCTAGTTACAAAAGTGCTTTAACTAAGACAAATATTCATATTTTGGCACTTTTAAATTAAAAGAAATCAATTTTGTAAAAATTATGGAATGTAAATTTTTATACGTTCCTCTGTCCCTATATTATATTCAGGAAACTTTTGTGCTCATTGTATATATATATATATATATAAATTAAATGGAGATCTTATTCACAACCATGCTGGATGAGGACCCCATTTCGAGTAGTTAAATACGGATATTTCTGTGAGTTTCCATATTAAATATGTGACTTAGTCACAGTTCTTGTTCTCTATGATTGACTCACCCGACGGGGAGAAAAGTGTAAGAAAATAATTTCCGTACAACCACATCCCCCAAAAAAGATCAGATAAAACCGTGTATGCCTCTCGTGGATTTTTCCAAATTTATCTACTTGTTTTCAGCTGCTTTATCACTCTACGTTCTTTCACATCTTCCATTTATTATCCCTTCTTGATACTCAATAGAAAAATAGCTCCTTTTCATGGCATCGAGTAAAGAAATGACCACAAAGATATGGTCCAACCTGTTCTTTTCAGTCGAAAAATATTAGCATTCATGTATCGAGATTAGTAATGAATCTTCGCAGTCATAATTCTTGGATTATTTTCACCTAAAATGTATAAGGCGTCATCATTTTTGCCGGCGGGTATCTATGTTAGAGTTTATCATCCAAGTAAAGTCATCATTTCTAAATTTGGGACACCATTCTATTGCCAAACTACATTTTTTTTAAACTGAGGACACCATTCGTTTTCCAAACTATATTTGTTTTACTGTGTTATAAAAAGAATCATGTTCCAAATACGTGTCTCATATTTTGTTATGATTATAACATTCTTTCGTTTCTGAAACTCATTTAACATACATGGTACAAACGTAAATTTTCTTTTTTTATTTTCATAAACTTATGTCAAGCAAAAGTAGATTTCAGTGATTAAATCTGTTTCTAAAATGACCAATCATTTTCCTATCTATCCATTGGTACATCACAAGACCATAAAAAAGCACAACAGCTGCCCTGCTCTATATTTCGGCCTCCTTTGAAACTTGGAAACAACATTTTCTAATTATCCTATATTTAATAGTGGAGGATGTTCCTCACTGCAATATGCAGAACAGAAAAAAGATATGTAGATTAAGTAATTACTTGAAACCTATCTGTACTGCAGAAAGTCTACACATCGAGATACTTTGGATCCTAAATCCATTAATTTTCTATGGGAAGTGAAATAGTTTGCTGAGAAGTAAAGCAAATTAATACATAGAGATACTGCTACATTGTAGCAAACAAATTCCTACATACAGAAATTTCAAAATATATGGGGCAAAAAATCTACCTACAATAAAAGATATACGTTTCCAGAAAAAAGAATAGAAAGACATAAACTTATACTTTTTTAGAGTTCAATTCATTCAGGGATTATAAGATTTAGAATACATTAATAAACTGTTGCTTCATAATTTGCTTGCAGGTTTCTTTATATGAGTAAAATGAACAGAAAAGCATAGTATTTTTCAGTAGTCGGGAAACATCTCATCTTCTTCCAGATTTTTTTAGCAAGAAATATAAGCTTAGTTTATTTTTTGTGGATTGTTTTTCCTCCATAGGAATATCAACGCATATAAAGAAGCTATAATCAAATTAGGACTCTTCTGATAAATAGATGATGGAACATTACAAACGAGTAACTAGACATTTTTCCCATAAATTGAACTTATGCATTTATCTAGATATGTTAGTCTCTTCTCAGAAAAATAACAACTAAAATTCTTATCAAGGTCTGAATAAATAGATGCGTACAGGCAGGAAAAGGAAGAAATTAGGTAATATTCTTGGCTATATTGAGAGTACTAGATAAATATATTTATACGTAGAATTTTGTTCATTCATATAACTCTTTCTACCTTTGACTTTGCTTATATTTTGTGTGCTTTACAAATCTTATACATTTCCATACTTGTTATAAACTTTGTGCATTTATTAAAAATATTTTAAGATTATTCATTTATATTGATAAATCAAAACATTATAATCATCCTCCTAATACCAGGTTGTTTCCTATTTTGCATGTGAAACAGCTGCAATATTATAACATCGGCTCCACAAGTCTTTTGTATGTGTCTGTAGGAAGATTGCACCAGGTTTGTGAGCAGAAATCATACAAGTTCCATTATTAGACGGCGACTGTTGAGTTTTAAGCTATTACTTCATGACATTCCAAATGTTCTCATTAATATTAATGTTCAACGAGTTTAATTCTTTTCTATTTTTGTATATCTCAATCACAATGCTCATGTGCCCACTGTAGTTGTAAACTTCGATGATGTTGACGAATTAATCCCATGAAGGGATCGTCTAATGCGCAGTATCATAGCCAACAGAATAATATGAACTGTGCGCTCAGTGCACTTGTATTTGAACCTACATTTCATTTGACTATCAGTTGAGCCAATGATAGCCGCTTTCACCAAGCGGGACAATAAGTCAATATTCTCTGATGAACTGTGGGTGCCACTTGCTTGGTATATACAACTGATCGTCCATCCTCCACCTCTTATAAGTACTAACAATTGCAGCTCAGGAATGAAAAAGAAGCAGTATCCTTTCGTAGATATTCGTCCCATGCTTTCAGGTCTTCATCAAGGTCGTTTAAATAAGCCAGCTTTTTTTCATTCCTCTCATATTTATCCGATAATAATGCTTCATTTTCCCAGCAGTGATTAAATAAAATAATTTTTTTCGCGAGTCATCTATATCATTCGATGTGAGAATTCCAAGAGAATAGCGGGCGTCATAATGTTTTGACTGATAGGTATATACTTAGCTGTCTAATATACAGTGTGTCTCCAGCAAAAAATCATGATTATGGTGGCTTTTCGGTCTTTTTAACTGTTTGGTCATTGCATAAATTACCGTTTTCTGGAGAAAAAAGAATGTTGAGTCGACGAGAAAAAGGGATGTTTGACCTCAAAACAAGAATATTTCGTACTGTCAAAGGGATTTTATAAAATTTCCGAACTGCAACACGTATACCGCATTAATCTATCATAAACTAAAATGGACTAAAAACAATAACTGCATATCAAACGTTAGTGTAATTAGTCTTCAGAACGATATATAAAGAAGAATTTAACGATTTTTTCATAAAATACAGGTTATCAAACTTCACAATAAAACATGCTTTCACAAACTTAATGTCCCTTCATGTGTAGAACAATTAACTTATATTTGAAGCTTTGCTTTCTCTGATAGGTTATTACTAAAGGTAATATGCATTTATTCCTTGAAACGTATCTGTAGCAAAAGTAATATAACAGAACGAATTATGTTTTTCTGTTTTAAAGCATAACATTTACTACCCTGAAGAAATTTTCTCGATAGAATGATGAGTTATTTGCTCCTAAAGAAAATGAAATATTTCTTTTGCACCTTCAAGATCTAGAACGAATAATATAAAACAAATATTTTGGTTTCAAAATTACCTTTAATATGCTAAACGGGAATAATACTTCACATGCTGATAGCCACTCAACCTGAACTAATCTGCAAGTCAAGATGATGCATTCCTTAAAATGAAGCAACAGTAACTACGTAGTAAAATGCAAAGCAGATTGAAAATTTCCCCAAAGACGTCAACGCATAAATCTCATCAGCAATATTAGATGGGCCAAACGTCATGCGTAAAATTATTGTTCGTTGCAATCAGGAATGGAGTTCATAGGAATAGCTAGTACAGACTTTGAGTAAATTCGGGTGAAATTGATGGTGAATGTTTCAAAGAAAGTGATTTATTTTAGTGGGATTACATTTTTATTTGGGTTAAATTAAGATAGTAATGAATCAAGTTAACATAATAAGAAACTTCGTTATCAAGATCTATTAGAATTAGGGGCATATGCTTTCCTTTAATACATTGGAAATTAGAAGTTTCTTAAGTTCTTCCGTGCAACGAAGGAAGAATCTCATTTGAAAGGTTAATAATTGTAAAAATTAATTGAATATATAAAATGACTAATCTTGGTTCAACAGGCAATAGCTTAATCATTACAAATTCATTATGAAAGAGTTAAATGATAAGAAAGCTCTGCTTTTCAGACGTTTCTGTAAACAAAGGAAATAAGCTCTGTAATCACATATCATTATATTCATTATTCATTCCCGTCCAAAACTGACTTAATCTTTTTTATGTGATGTAACACTTACATTTTTCTATAAGATATGCGTACGTGTCTCTTAAAAATACATTAGAGTTTTGAATACGAAGAAACTAAAAAGAAATGAGGACCAGCTTGGTAATTCAATGTTAGGAACAATCTATTACAAATTACGAATACGTTGAAACGCTAAGCAAATGAAACAAATTTTCAAAATAATATGCACTTCACTTCAAATTTGATCAATTTAAAGCGAATTTCAAACCGATTTTTTACTACTATTAAAAGCAATAGAAAATTTGAAATAATTATCTAAATAATTTTACACTTGAAATTTAAATAGTGAAGTGGTACTTTCGAAACCTATTCTAAGCAAATGAAAGATATGTATTCCATGGCTCGGTAAAGCAAAAAAATAATTAATAACACCACTTACAGACATCTGACTTAAAGCATTAATTGCTTTATAAGGCAAAGGCTATCTAAAAATGCTATGGCATTTCATTGCATGTATAACAGAAATAACAAAAATGCAACAGGATTTTATGCGGGAACTTCAGTTATTTAAAAAATGACAAACAACTATTTTCCTTACTCAGAGAAAATGAAAAAATATACATAAACATGAACGCTAGTTATGAGTTATCTCATACAATTACATACGACTCACATCAGTATTTCATGCTTTTTAAGATGCTATTCAAAAGCTGCATGGGCTAAATAGCTCACATTTAAAAAGAGCTATTTTTAGCTCTGGAATCATTCTTTCTGGTGATAGGTAGAGATGAAGATTTCCTTCCTAGTTTATTCCTACACGTATGCTCAATTGGATTCATATTTTGAGACTTTGATCGTATTAAATACCTGGACGTTTCGAGAAATGTTCAACGAACAGCTAAAACTAGTGAACAGCTAAAACTGATCACCTTTAAATGTGAACTCCTTGATTGGTGGCATTTTGAAAAAGATAAACATGAGCTACTGATGTATCATCAAGGCTACTCTTACCTGATTTTTATAAATAAGTGAACTCTTAAAAAAGTATTTAACAATTTTGTAATAAAAAGCAACGTAAACTTGAATAAAAAATTTAATTCTTTTCACATTTACAGAAATTCAAATTTCTGAAAATTTCTGTAAATTTGAAGCGGTTTATATCTCACTTATTCCTATCCGTATTAAGAATTATATTTCCTTTAAAATACAGGACGAGTTGATGCTTTCATTTGCTTTAATTAGTTTGCACTAAAACATACCTAGAGATCTCGTGCTATTTTACTATTGTAATTGATTATAAATAAAATGATACCTTGTTAGCACGGTGTTAGGCTAGCCGGCTGGCACAGTCTTGTCCTGGGCTCGAATTCCAAAGAAGGCACTGGTATTTGCAAGAGTATAATGTCTTTACGGCATAGAGCACTTAAAACACTGTCGAACCAAGAGTACTCTTGAATTGTTGGGGTTAGTTGCACGGTTACTACCTCTCTGCTTTCAACCCAGGGACTGCGGTTTTTTGAATGAAAATATCCGGGCTTCGGTTTTCTAAATTGAATTGAATGTTGAAAAATATTCTTTCGTGCATGAAATTTGCTGTGATTTGCAAGTCGCCTTTACCTTTTATGATGCTCTAAGTAACAGCCTTGTAATATCTTTTGCTCCACTTGTGTCGAAACTACTCGTAGTTTAATCCGTTTCTTCGTTTACCCTCTCTGACAGCAGCAGAGTTCTGTTAATGTGAGTGATTGATCTGAGAGAGTATCGTGGAACGCAGTACAACATTGACGGCTAAAACTTATAAGGTATATCTCCCGTCTTCTTCGCATGCCTTCGTGGTGTAGTGGTCAGTACGCTCGACGCGTAACTGAGAGGTCCGTAGTTCGATTCCCGACTAAAGCGTTGCTCATTTTTCATCTTTCCTGCTTCCAAAAAAACCTTATGTCTCTACAAACTAAAACTAATATTATTCATCCGTAAACTTCATATTTTAATATTGCAATATTATTATTGATATAGCTGATAAATTATCTCGATCACACGCTGGAAAATTTTTTATGTTAATAATCACTGATCAGTCTTCTAGATATTTAGAGACTCTATCTTTACCTAACATCACATCAGCTAAAATCATAAGATGTATGAATCGATATTTCTCAAAATTCGTTCAAGATAATATTATCTGATGAAAGAAAAAATTTCTGTTCGAGTGAATTTGAAACTTTTCTAAAAGATCTAAATATTGAGCGCACAGAAAGCTCTATTTATTATGCACAATATAATGGTATTATAGAGTGAGTTCATCGAACGATGAAAGTGAACGTAGCTTCTTTATCAAATAGGGTTATAGCGTCGTCAAATAGGTTAGTATATTTTGAACTTCACTATAATATTTCAATACATATAATTATAGATCTCAGACCTGAAAAATTATTTTATGACAGAAAACTAAATACACAAATGGACTAAACAATGAAAAATTAGTAGCTAAAAATCCTCCACAGTATTTGACTGGTGAATAATCCGCCTCCCAGATAACCGGGCAGTGGAAGTGACGTCACAGAAAACGGGTGAGGACTAGGCAGCCGCCATCTTGGATCATGGGACGACCGGAACTGACGCAGACAAATAGAATGGAGTACTATTTGTCACACTATATTTTTCTAAAATTTAAGTTTCTCTTTTCTCTTTTTTTTAAGCTACAAACATAATTTTTTGCAATTTTACTTTTCATTTTGCCTTTTATTAAATTATTTATTTCTTCATCTCGTATTCTTTTTTTTGCAAACGCAAATTTTGTTTTTATCCTCACCAATTCTCACATTTTTTTCTTCTCACTTATTTATTTTGAGAAATCATATTTTTTTACAAGTTAAATTTGTATTTTTTATTCTTTTTAATTTTTTTCACGTTTCACTTTTTTATTCTTCAACAGTAATACTTTTTTTTTTTTTTTTTTAGTTTTCCAAAGCGCAACTTTTAAAAAAAAAATTTCTCTTACTATTTTTATTTCGAAACTAAATTATTATTTTTCTTCCCTCTTTTATTCGTTTATACAAATGTAAATTTTTTATGCTTTTAGTTTTTTTTCCTCTCATACTTTTGCTTCTCTCTTCACTTTCCCCTTATCCGACCACCGCGCGTCAAAGGGTTAAATACATACTAAAGTTACTTTCTATTTCTTCAAATGTAAACTTACTCATACTGTCGACATTTAAGCTGGAATTTGCATGCATGCCAATTCACTCTACAAACATTCATGGATAATTTTCTGCAACTTAAAACAGACTACATATTCATTCCACATCATTCATTCACATGTTTTATTCACACATTAAATTTTCAATACCAGTTTAATATGAGACAATAGTAATGCTCTGAAAAATGTTTCCTACGTTGGGATAATCTTTTTGTTTTTAAATTTGCTATTATATTAATTTTTTTAATTCAGTCATCTGCAGCTCAAGCACAGGAATTACTTAATTACATATACTCCTATTTTCCTTACCTTACATAGATAGATAGATAGATAGATAGATAGATAGATATAGATACAGATATGGAAGACAGAGAGAGAGATTATTTTGAACTTAATTTAATTTATTTACTTATTACCAGCAATCTGAGGGAGGTGACATTCATTAAGAGGTGGCAACTGTGAACATGAGAACTGAAATCTGAACTTAGGTGTCTCTTGAAACATGGTACGTATCTTGGCAAAAGTTGAACTCTCATCTATGAGCTGCAAAAGGCTTTGCCGAGCGACAGGCGCTTACTACTCTATGGTCATAAAGAATTCATGGACTTGATCGAGATCTTCTTAGTTCAAAACGCTTAAAAAGTGCAATACCATAAATAAAATTAGCGACATATTTACTACAGCATATACGCCAACTTCAAAAGAAAATTTCGGAAATATGAAATGCACGTGTAATTTATTGTTAAGGGCGCAGACAAGTTAAAGCAGAATAAAAGATCTGCCTGTGTTAAAAATCCAAGTAATACCAAATTCTGTCCAGATTACACACAATTTTCTATATATCGTTTACACCACGTTTATTAATATTTAGTCAACGATGAATATAATATTTAGAGCAATTTTTGGACAAATCACTAATGCAAAGTAAAGGTAACAGAAAACATTTTTAGCGGAGATTGTAAAAGTCTACAAACAAACTGCAAAATTTATTTCTGCTGCAATAACGTTTCCTTAATATGCAAGTTGTTTGCCATAATTTATATAAATATGCATTTATCTTTTATAACTTCTGAACATAAATTTAATGTCTGGTATAGTTGTTTTCTTTGCTTCTGATCAAAATGTTTAATTTTGAAGCAACGTTTGCAGAAGATGGTTTTAATGACAAAATATTGAAAACTAATCTATTCCCTTATGCTGCTAAATAAATAATTTAGGTTTTCATTTATCATTATTTAAAGAATTCTCCTTGAAGATGTGCATAAAGTCGATAAAGATGAAAATAAATTGTTCCAAAATACTGCAGAAATATTTACATAGGCTAAAGAGAAGACAAAATAAGCGTCATGAATGAATAGAAATTTTTTAAAAAATTCTGTATTTGATGTGCAAAATTAAAATACATATATTCTAAGTTATGGTGGCAATTGCTAGAATTCTGTTTAATACGTTTCATTGAAAGACTATTCAAACTGAGTGAAGAAAGGTTTATTGTTTTTTTCAATTTTACCGCTTCAGAAACATTTACGATGCGGAGATTTCGCTTTTCGAAAACATTAATATTAAAATCATTAAGATAATCAGAGTGGGTACAGTTATCTCGCGTAAATAAAAAAAGTTTAATGCATCAAAATTGTGATACAAATGTTACTACATATAAGCACGTAAACATGCTTCATTACTTCCATTCCTGTCATATTTCTTGTACTTTTACTCCTCAGTAAAATCCAGCCAACCGCAGTTTTCCAGCTGTGAAGATTCAATTCCAGCTTCGAAACAAAACTATGTAACTTTATACTGAGTTTCTTAAACGTAACACTTTAATATATTCCCCATAAATTTTAAACATATTTTAAAATAATAACACAATACATATGAATATTTTTAGTTAGCAACTCTTATTTAAAAAACGTAGAATTATTCTAAGAATCTGGATGTATTTTAATCTAATTATGCCAACAGCAAAGTAGCATTCAGACATACTGATATACTAGTATCTGAACAGAAACAAATCAGTAATTTTGTTTTGCAAATATAATCTAATAATTTTTAATTTCATTTTTTGAATCGATATTTAATAATACGTTTAATTAAGCTTTTGTAGCGCGTATTATTCAATATTTAAGTCTTAAGCAGCTAATAATTATGAGAAATTCCTAACTCGTTCTTATATTCCACACTTAATTTATTAAAACTTTGGATGTGCGATAAAAGGACGAGAAACAATTTCTCATTCATCACACCGATGGGCGTATCAGGTTACGCCGTCTTCCAGGCGAACAGTTGCTCCCCACCTGTAGAGCAGGTCTTACATAGGCTGGTGGTAGTGGTATTATGCTCTTGGTGTTAGAACATGCCATGAAAGCTGCGGACTACCCTGAGTATAACTGTGGATCAGTTGCACCCTTACATGACGTCTGTCTTCCCAAATGGAAATGCGGTCTTCATCAGAACAACGCTCCATGTCTCAAAGCTCGAATTGTGTTAGAGTGGTTCGAGGGGCACATGGATAAGTTCCAATTAATGTGCCGGCAACCTAATTCGCCGGATCTTAACTAGATTGAGCACATTTGGGATGTCATGGGGTGGCAGCTCAGAGCTTAAACAGCATCGTGTCGGAATACCTCGACTTTGCGTGACCGCTGCTTAGACATTTGATACAACCTTTCTCCAGTCTTCTACCAAGAACTTACGGCATCCATGTCAAGGCAAGTTACAGTTGTTTTGCAGGCCAAATGTCGTGCAAAGAGTTATTGAATTGGTGCTCATAATGTTTCGGCTCTTCAATGTATATGATATATATATATATATATATATATATATGAGAGCAAACTAAAAAGATGTTCTAACCCTAGTCCAATTACGCACTGATAGCAGCGACTAGAAGTGGTAATAGCTCAAAATAAATTTAAATAAATAAAACTAATACGTTTGAAATCCATTACCTATTGTGTAAGAACAGACTAAAAGGCGGTTCGAAACCTAACACAAATGCCGTTATAGGGGATATAATCTAAAAGTATTACTTTTACTTATTTTAATTTATTTTACATTATATATATTTACATTATTTATATACAGATATACATATATGTATAATGGAGAGAGAGAAGCTCTGTAAAATTCGATACATAGATTTTATTTCCGAAACAGCAAGGAAATATAATAATACCGCAGAGTAAAAATAAATATAACACTAAAGAGCAAACTAAACATTGCAGAACAAATTAAATACTGCAGAATACATAAAACCAAGCAAAATTAACGCAAAGCATAGTGTTACATTTCTCTTAACTGCCACTTTAGGGAGCTGGTGCCACAAAAAGTCCAACAAAGTACCATGTCAAGAATATTTTTTAATAATAAATTGAAATTCAGTTGTTCATTATACATCTGCCCCCTACATGGCTGTGCAGATGAGAAGAATCAAAATGGGGGAATCCAAAAATCAATAGAAATATGATACATTAAATTAAATGTTTTATTAAACAATCCAACCTCTACATACCTATTTTTTTTATTAAACACATACAATCTCCCCGTGCAACACAAAAGTACAACGCGGGGCTTACAGATGTAAGTTAAATACAACATTAAATACTATTACACTCATAAATAAAACGAACAAAAACAAGGAACAGCAGTCTAGATTTCACATAAACTGATAAGATCACTGGCCAAATCACACCAAGCTTTTTCAAATCCTTCTGCGTGCACAATCTAGGACCATCAAAGGTAGGACACGAAAAAATTAAATGTTGATATGAAAAAAGGAATATATTTATTGAATTTCACAAATATAGTTTATACATTGCTTCGGAGACAATATAATTCGTATATTCAATTTTACAACGATTCTCAGATTATCCCCCCCTAAATATATTAAGGGTTTTAGTGCGTTACTTAAATTCCAAGTTTTATGTGAACGTATTAGCTTTTCAGTTAATATAAAGAAACCTGCCAAATGCGAAACTTTTCATTTGCTTTTAATATGTTTAGCGGAAATTTCTGAATAATTGTAATTAAAGGCAGTGTATTTTGACTAATAACTTTAAACAATATTAGAATATAGTGCCATCCAAAATACATGCTTAATCATTAGAAAATTAAAGGGAAATAAAATAAAGGATTCGACTCATAAATTTAGTTTTAAAAAATTAACTTTAAATGTTATAATAAACATTCCTTTCCTAAGGAAAATGAATAATGATGACTGAAGAGAGGAGTAGAAGGGATAAGATTTACTGAATTATCATGACTGGAAACAGAAGCAGGAGTGAAAAGAATTAAACATTTAAAATTCTATAGTAAAATCTAATTCAAAAGCTGTGACTTAAATTTGCAGCAAAACGAGACTTCAATCTGGGTTAAATCTTAT
>KK118901.1:180014-224454 GCA_000611955.2 Stegodyphus mimosarum
TGGTTTTGTATCACTTGGAAAGATATTTAAAAAAAAGATCTTTTGACTTATTTATCGCCGTCTCACAATAGTAGCTTAATATAAGAAAATATCCGTAATTTATCGATTATGACATAGAAATCTGCAGATAAGTATATTCGAAATTTAATGACACTTTGAAAAATAACTATTTCGAAATAAAACGAAATTCATAAAATCACAAAACTATTTGTTTGAAGGAGAAAAATTTTAAGTTTTAAAGATTAGCTCCAGATCATAATCTCTAAAAAAAATTTCAGAAAAGTTTCAGAATGAAGGACACGTTATTGGATAAGATCAAGAACGCTAAATATATTTCTTAGTTAAAATCTTCATGGCACATTTAGATATAAAACTCCAAAGTTAGGAAATGAAATCTGAGAGAGCTAAAAATTCTAGACATTTCAGAAGGAGCGTTATTTTTCAGAATTTCTGTGTTATGGAAATGCATTGTGTGATATTCTAGTATGATCCACATTTAATGTTAAATCTAAAAACACTGTAAACGTCCAAACATAATTTTTAAAATATCATTTTAAAAAGAAAGAACAGAAAAACAAACATGAAATTCTACTTCGCGTAATACGTATTGAAGTTGTCATATTCAGGCCTGCATTTTCAAGAGTTCGGACTATCTAAAAGAAACAGCGCAATCGTGAAATTTCCGAGGCATTACGAAATCAGAATTTCTATCCAACACTATTACATAGTTTACTCAATATTATCGTTACAGAAGTTTGTCTATTTTCAATAACTGAGGATATTTGACAACTGATAGGCGCACTGATGGTGAGATAGATGATAGTTTCTAACATTGCCGCATATTTCCCAACCTACAATGTGTCCAAAATTACCTTCATATACATGAAAACATTTATAATAAAATGAATTCGAGTGATACATACTATCAAAATGCATAAACACAAACAGAAAAATAAGCGCGCCTGCGATACTAAATTACAGTAGGAAACGAAGAAAATAAAAAAGAATAGAGACACGTCAAAGTGAAACAAAAAACTACCAAAGCAACCACCTGGTGTTTGGGATACATTTAGTCAAAAACTCAATAGATTTCTACAGCAAACAGGTATAGATCCCTCTTCATCAAGAGCAAAGAAGTCTGGCTCAACGGTTGTATTTATACCCTACAACAGTAAGCGGAACGAAAAGGTAGCCCAATCCATCGGTAAAATTTGCAACAAAAAATGAAAAATTAAGTTAAAAGAGTTACGAAGGACAGGACTGCACTTAAATTCATTAAATGTACAAGATAAATCTTTGTCAACATAAAAAGCTTCAAGAAAATCCAATTCACTAATAGTAGGAAACGGTTTAGATAATTTTTGTAGACCCAACGTCAAAATTATTATTAAATTTTCAACTATGATTAGCTACCGAAGATTTGCTAATTTTGCCTTTCCGGACATAAGTTTCGTATTCTTTGATATTAAAATTTTAACGCGCTTTTAGTCTGTCCGATATAACTCAAACCTTGCTAAGATGATGCAATATAAATTCCCCAAGAATTAAAGTAAGAAATGCACTCTTTAAGAATCGAACCATAAATTTTATTGGTAGGTGAAAAAAAATGACTTGAGAATTTAACTTCTGCAGAATCTGTGCAATTTTATAGCAACGATCTGTCAACCCTTATCAGCTTTAGAAATTATAATGTTAATATTAGAAGGAATTTCTCTTAAAGCCTCTCTTTCCTTTCCGAAATCTTAACCAAAAGGAATTGTTTAGCTGTTTTAATTTTAGTTGTAGCATCCACAAATGGTAACTGATAAAAATCATGTTAGATTTACTTTTTCATTTTTTAATTTTATATGTTAGTACTTAAAAAACTATTAGAGACGATAACTCGTCAGTAGTCTACGTAATTATTTCTAGACAACTGATAGGAGTTTACGAGAAGTATTTCTAATATCAAAGAAATTATAACATTGTTGTTTCGATAATTTTTAGCCTGCTTGTAAATGGCCGACAGTTCTTCAAATAAGCGACTCTTGCCATTAGAAATGATTTTAATGTGATAAATTCTGCTATCATAACTTGATATGAAGCTGTTCAAAAATCTTTTTTCTGCTGTGTGCTTGCTATATTTTGGATAACGTCGTGTTATTACTCACACTTCAGAACGATATTTCAGATTTTTTTTGTCACAAATCTCAATAAAAAAGTTTTACAATCAAGGATCACCGGTCACCATTTACGAGTAATTAAAGCATCTTCACTGCAAAGTTAACACTTCAAATAAAAAATTAAAAAATAACTATAAAAAATGTAAAACAGAACCATTTGTTTCATTAAATTGTTGGTCGTTAGAAATATTTTTTATGTTTATCACTTTCCCTTAATAATAATTTATACCTAAAATTGCTATTTTTTTTCATTTACCGAAACTTCTTTTATATCTCTTATGTGGCTTTGCCAAGTTTTCTTTAAACATATCGTTGAATACGTAGCTGACATTTGATAGAAATACTTTTTTTCTGTAGACTGGATGCCACAAATTTAATTATTCGTTTATGCATAATCGCTTACTAGTGTTTTGTGTGCAATCATGTAAGCTCAACGCTTTCACGCAGCATTTTATCAATTTTCAATGATGAAATATTGCATTTATAGCACCTTTGAAAGAAATACAACATTTACAGCGAATTTTCATGTGTATTTTATTGTCCAGGAGTTCTTGGGGTTATAAACCTTATTCGCGTGTTTTATAGGACCTTGAAACCTCAGCAAAGTGATAAGGGAAAGCTGCAGTAATGGAAATCAGCGTCCTAACACGTCTTACACATGTTGCATCAGATTTAAATCCCGAAAGTATGCGGATAATTCAGTACTCTGGATACCTTCGCCATTAATATAATAGGTCGTTAGGTGTACCCCGATGGAGACAATCATTATCGTTCACCAGAAGGAAGTTATTACCGACTGCATCCTTAATCAACTTGAAATACACATCAAGAACATCGTCTCTGTATATCTCAGCAATCATGGCTGCACTGGTAAAAGTTTGTAGATAATTGTGACTATGAATACTATATTTGTCTATACTATGGCACTACTACCTTTGTACGCATGTCTTTAAGGAATGTTTTTACGTTTATTGCATGCTTTTTTCTCTCTCCAGATTACACCATGTTTGGAATCATCCTTCAAATAAAATCCAGATTCCTCAATAAACATGCGTACAACCTTTTCTTATGTGGCATGTCGTTTACGTATATTTGAATCGTTCACTCCCTGGAGGAGACTGAAATCTGGGCTGACGTCAGTTGCAATTTTCATTAGAGGCCTTTGCCAAATAACGGTTCTGAGAATCCGTTTAGGCCCGTTTTCAAATTAAGTGCAGTGGTAAGCGTATTAAATTTTTGTAAGTTATCAGATAATGACATACTGGAGACTTAAGCAGAATTATATATAAAGTGAAAATAAACAGCATAAAATGAAAAAAGGACATTAATAGGGTATGTGATCCCCCCTCATCTGTATACAAAGTTTACACCTTGTGACCATGCTTTCAATTAGGTGAACAACTACAGCAGAATTAAGCAATCGCCTTTCTTCTTGTAGAGCAGTTTCCAGCTCAATGGAGGTGGGAAACGTGAAGATACAGCACGGCCAAGAGTATCCCAAAGATTTTCAATAAGATTAAAGTCGGTCGAATATGCGGGCTACGCCATACGCGCAATCCCTTCACTCTCCAGGTAATCATCGACGATATCAGCTCTATGGGGACGTGCGTTATCTCCATTAAAACAAAAGTTTGGCCAACTGCTGCAGCGTACAATCTCACAATGTGTTTGTTCTAAGATTTCATCTCGATACCGGACAGCCGTCAAAGAACCTCGTTTAAAGATGTGCAGGTCGGTGCGATATCCTAATGAAATCCCTTCCATAACCATAATGCTTCCGCCTCGGAATACGTGATGTTCGGTGATGTTTTAGGATTGATTGCATGTTCGTTGTTCACGCCATATCCTTATACGCTTGTCATCTGGCTCTAGAGCAAATCGTGACTCAAAAGTAATCATGACATTGCCCCAGTCAGACACATTCCATTTCACATGTCGTCGGCACCACTGTAATCGTGACCCTTTTGATTGGACGGACAGAGGAACACAAACTCGAGGTAACCGGGCGTACAGTCCGCTCATATGTAATCTTCGGCGTGCAGTAGCTTCAGATATCGCCTTACCAATGGACGATGTAACCATAAATGTCACACGCGTGGAGGTCGCTCTGCGCTTTCGCTTGGCTACAATAGCAATATATCGATCTTCCGCGGGGGTTGTAACCTTTGGGTGACCGGCTACGGGCCTTCGGGCAACTATCTGTGTGGTTTGGATTTGTTTCCATAAACGTGAAATTACAGAATGATGAACGCCGAAGAAAAGAGCAACATCTGTGATCGAATGTCCTGCTTCAAGGCACTCCACAGCACGCCAGCGCTCAGAATCTTCCATTCGTCTTCTGGAAGTCATAGAAACACGTATGTCTTGAAATCAAATTGTAAGAAAGTTTTAAACACCTTCTATCAGCAATTACAATCAACTTCTGTAATCCTTCATAAAGCTGGCTTCTTATAAGACTGCCTTTTTTGAATATTTCTTGACATGAAAGCGCGATTGGCTGTTACCTAACATATTTGCATATTTCCATCTACCTCTGCAGTGAATTGCATCCTCTTCAATTCTGATTGGCTTCCGGAAATTTGCATTTTCCTCTCCGTGCTTAACTTTTGGAAGTGAGTGCATTTGTTACAATTTCCGATGAGTTTAGATTACTTTACGTGTACAGATTTGTTTTCCTTTTCTTGAGTATCTCTTGGTCACTGAAGTCGGATAAATTGTGTCAAAGTTAGTTGTCATAGCCATGATGGAACTCTCGTTCCATCGAATTACTCCGATGCCATTATGTTTATCAAATGTCGGTATCATATGTTCCAAGTTCTTCTTTTTCCACTTCGTTTACAGGTTTAATAGAAACATTCCCTAACCCTTCTCAAGAACTGCTCCTGTTGCATGAAATTGCAGCTCTTTCAGCTCCAACAACAATATGTGTGACACAAAAAAAGTTGTCGGAAATACGTAATGACTTGAGGAAACTTCCACTACACTTAAAAGCTCTGTTACAACATCTCCTCCTAGTTCAAGATCATATGTCTTTGAAGATTTTCCTGAATATGTATCAAAATGATGTAAGTACTCTTCATAGGACCGTAAAACACTAAACTTTGTATTCGAAACGAAAAGATTTTCCTTTGAGAAACATTTTTCATGAATGTCTACCAAAATATTGCTCATCAGAAAGATGTGTGGAAAAGAATCTCATATGGCATGTAATTATCATATAAAATATTAAAATAGGGATGAAACTTTTTCGTTTTTTTCGAATCCTTCATAACTTATAATGCTTCCCTCAACGTTAAAACCGTTGTCTCTCGGATATTCGTTATTTTGGAACAGTTGTTTTGTAGAATCTGTAAAAGAGAATACTACTTACTATCCAAGAAAAGCTGTGGATACTTACTGCTTTGAACTGACGTTTCGTTTTCGTAACATTTTAAAAAATGCATACTTATACAAACAAAACAAAAATAACAACCTTACCTTTTGACGCAATTATACAGTACAATGTTTCTAAAAGATTGGCATATTTTCGTAAAGTTGTTTGATTAGTTGTACTTTTTATGAGATCTACTCAAAATTAATGAAAAAGTTTGAAAAGAAAGTACCGAAACGATCATTTGTTTTAGTAAAAATTTTTAATGTGGGAGAAAAACCATTTTTTGTCCAGAACAGTGAAGTTTTATCTATAATTATACAAAACAAGTAAACAAAAACACTATACAGAAGTCGAAAAAAATATCCATTAATGTTGCGTAAACACACAGTTGTCAATAGGTTTTAATCGAAGCAAAGGAAAGACAGTTCCTATAAAGAGACAATTGAACGGTATAGTAGCTACAGAAGCATCTTAATGTTGAAAAAATAACAGTAGAGATATACATGGTCACACCACTTCATTTCGAATTTAGAAAGCTTGCGGTTTTGGTAAATCTTAGCTCTGATTATGATAGTGTCTTATAGAGTAAACAGTGATGTTGTGAAAAGACCAGTTCACACTACTTCAGTTCGAATTTAGAAAATTTGCGATATAGTTTAATCTTAGTTGTGATTATGATAGTGTCTTATAGAGTGAACAATGATATTGTGGATCTACAGAATGAAAAATGTTACATTACAAGTACTACCATATTCTTTACTCATACATCACTGTAACAACGAGAAATCTGAGAAATGAATGGGATCATTACATCAGTAAGGAATTGTCTATAAACAACGAAATAATACTGCATATGAATCATTAAATTTTTCTCTTGAAACTTATTCCGTAACATGATGAAATTGTATGAATAGAAATATTTATAGATTACTTAATGTTTATAAGATATTAGTGAAAGATGCAAAATTAAAAACGCTTAAATGCTTGTATTATTGAAGTGTTACAGTCTTTGAACGAAAACAAAAAAGTGAAATTTCAGCGAAGCTCTTTGTTTCTAAATAACTTTAGTATACAAATGAAACATCTGCATTTAAATATTAAATTTGATATTTGGTCCCTTATTTATTTTTAGGGCTAAAATAAAATTTTAGGTCTAAGAAAGTAGAATTAATCATTCGATTCATCTGAATAATACTCAAATATCAGTTTTTTATCCATTAAATGCCTTCAGTTTATTATAAAGCGAAGAAATAAAATTAATTTTCAAAAACTTATGTGTCATACAACTATTAAGTGTTTTATTTCAAGAGTTTTCAGATGCTCTTTCTTCCACAAATTCGGTTTTTGCTAAAACAATTGGTTTGATGAAGGGGTTATAAGGTTCGAAGAAGTTGGAGAATGCAATGTAAAAGATAATATCTTTCACAGAGTCTCTGCTTTCTTTGGTACAAGGGATGTGTATATCACATTTCGATGTTATACGTCTTCTTGTTCATTACGTTTAATTTTTTGATTGTATTATGTTATGCGATAAATTTCATTCTGTTTATTTAATTAAATATATTTTCGCTGAAATGGATGTCGCGCAAATAAATCAGAATTTTGGAAGTTAGTTTAATCAGGCACTTTAATCAGAATTTTGGAAAATGTAGGTTTTTTAAATAAAGAATGATGTTATCATATATGCCTAGATGTATATATACGAGGGTAAGTTGAAAAATAAGTTTCCCCTGTCGACTGTGGTCAGAGTTGTGTATGAAAGTCAAAAAATAGAATGAGACATTAAAGATATGACATACCTTTATTTTATTATTCTCGTACGAGTACGTTGAGACATTTGTCATATCGCTTGATAAGCTTCAAAAAGTCCTCCAAGAAAAATTCAGGGCTTTGCATATGCAAGAAGCGTTGAACGGCTATGGGCGAAAGGCGACACAGCAGGAAAACGCGTAAGTCACCGATACACCATTGGGTAGAGGTCGCTGCAAATCAAGCAGATGGCGCTGTTGCAGTTCCTGCGCAAAGCGGAGACCAGCCTCTCATTTGAGCCCCGGTAGGTATGGAGAGAAGGTGCGTTTTGAATTCGTGGTCAAAGGAGGAAGTGAGAGCGGTTATCCGCTATGAATGGGCACGTGGAGTATCAGGAACAGAAATTCATAACCGCCTCGTGGAAGTCTATGGGCCAGGTGTGATGTTGAAGCAAATGGTGCGGAGATGGTGTCGCACATTCAGTGATGGACGTCAGCAAGTGGAGGACATACCGAGAGCTGGACGGACGCACACGGTCACTACAGATGCAAAGGAAGGTGGATGACATGATTAGAGCGAACCGGCGTATCACCATCGATGAAGTAGCGGAAGAACTTGGAATCTCATATGAGTGAGCTTAAAACATCATCCACGACATTCTTCGATACAGAAAAATGTCAGCACGATGGGTGCCCCGACAATTGACCTCGACACACAAGGAACAACGCATGGGGGTCAGCCTGGAACATCTCGTGCGTTACCATGAAGATGGCAATGACTTTCTGTTTCGGAATGAAACGTGGGTCCACCATTTCCCGCCAGAATCTAAGGCCGCATCTATGGAGTGGAAACATCCGTCATCACCTGTGCAAAAGAAGTTCAAGACAACTCCCTCTGCAGGTAAAGTGCTCCTCACAGTTTTCTGGGACGCCTAAGGAGTTTTGTTGCTGGACTTTTTGGAGGATGGAACCATCAATGATAAGCGCTACTGTGACACCCTGTCGAAATTGAAAGAGGCGATTCGGAAAAAGCGGCCTGGCCTTCTCACATCTGGCGTTCTGCTGCTGTATGACAATGCCAGATCACATTCGGCGACGGCAATGCAAAACCATATTGCAACTCTTGGTTGGGAGCGCCTACACCATCCGCCATACAGTCCTGATCTCGCACCAAGCGACTTCCATCTGTTTCCGGCTTTGAAGAAAAATCTCGGGGGAAGGCTCTTTGGAAGCAATACTGAAGTGAAACAAGTCGTTCAACGCTTCTTCCATATGCAAAGCCCTGATTTTTTCCTGGAGGGCTTTTTGAAGCTTATCAAGCGATATGACAAATGTCTCAATGTACTTGGTACCTATGTGGAAAAATAAAGGTATGTCATATCTTTAATGTCTCATTCTATTTTTTGACTTTCATACATAACTCTGACCACAGTCGACAGGGGAAACTTATTTTTCAACTTACCCTCGTATGTGTATATAACATATGTCATGATACAGTATTTAAGATTTTTTTCTTTGACAAGGACATAAGAAGGATTTCCTAGCTCCATGGACGAGGCATTCATGAATTTTCAGTTAAATGTTTTTTAAAACAGTAGCATGCTATTGATACCATGATAAGTATGTAGGCACATGATACAGACGCAACGGATGGCAGAAGTTCACATACTCGTTTTAGGCTTTGCAATTTGGATATCATGTTCACTAAATAAAAGCAGACTTTAGAAGACACTAATTTCGCTTTAGAAACCAGGATTTTTTCAAGGGTACTGTAACAAAATTACATTTTTCGCTAGTAAAGATATCAGTCTGTATGAGACTGGATGACAATTCGGCTCGTTTTTAAAACTACCATAAAAGCCAGTAGGTTTAGTAAAACTGTAGTATTTAAAGATATTTAAGTTAAGAATGTGGTTTTCTAAAGCGGCGGGTAGCTAGTAATAGCGCGTTAACATTTTGAGAAAGTTACAAAAATACGTTATAAGAAAAAAATTTGTGTTAAGGAAAGTATTTTAAATCATTTTCACTAAATGGTGTTATTACTGAAAGATACTGTTGGCTATAAATTATGTCAGATTATATCGGGTTGAATAAAATATGGAGCTCCCTTACTATCATAATTTTATACGAATATTTCCTCAAGGAAAGACAAATGATTCTAGGATAGCTGTTAGAAATCATGTAGGTTAACTAAATAAATTTTATGGATATTTACTTAAGGCTGGGTTAAGACAAAACAAGCGAAGGCTTTCTATTTAAAGGAAGGGATGTATTTATGGAGTACTTCCGAAGACAATCTCTTCCATATACATATTATGGACAAGGAAAGCTTCAAAAATGAATGCTGCCAGCCATTCGTCGAGATCTGAACTCATGTCGAATACCAGCTTTCAAAGTTCCTTGAAGCTTAGCCACTGGTTATCCCTTTCACTAAAAGGAGCCGCAAGACTAAATTATAAATAATATAAAGGCCAATTTATTTCATTCACTTTTTTAATTAAAACCATGCAGAAAAACTGGCCATTGACGAGATAATTAGTAATACATTAATCTTTCTTATTCTGTTTATTGGATTACGGAAAAGAAAATTAGGGCTACCTATTAATTATGTAATAATACTTTATCTAATAATCTAATTAATTGGAAATCTAATATTTTCAGAAAAAACATAGAAAACACTATTATTAGTCAGACCAAAAAGAAATAAAAATCTGTCACAATCGTCAAGATTTTACAAAAGAAAGATTATTAATTAAAATACTAAAAAGAAGAAATTTTATACATTAATTTATTAAAACAAAGCTTGCCAAACTGCAGTTTTCAATCTAAAAAATATTTCGCCTTTAAATTGTTTACCATCATAGGTTACAATTAACTATTATGGCGACAGTTGATTTAGACATTCATATCAAAAGTCTTACATTAGTAATAATTTTGTTCAGGCTGCTTAACAATCTCTTTCTCTCAAGGCAGTGCATTTAAGTGAAATTGTTCAATCTAAAACAAATTGCATTTTATTTCGTTTTCTTGCTTTTCATTCTTTATGATTAACTACTACTTCACAAAGTTGTTGTAGCGACAGGCGAGACTGCTCGACTACCTTCTATTCTACTACATATGTTAACATTAACTCACTATTTACATACTACACTATGTAAGACCTGTCTCTGCTATTCCGCATACACAAATTCTAGATCCTATAATGAACCTTACAAATTCTCGCACAGGCGTGAACAAATACAAGCACAGAAGAAGAGTGAAAAGTAACCCTTTATTAATTCAAAGTTTAACAGAATGGCACGATCTTCGTGCATTAGAAAACACCGTCAATTTGCGGTGAAAAATTTAAATCAACGAAACGTGCACTGGCTAGCGAAAACACGCTCTGAATAAACTCAGAAATTTTCCCGTTTACGTATTCACTTCACTTAACTTTAAATTTACATCCTGGCGAGAAACTACATGGGGAAGTTGAGAGGTTCAGGAAAGGTATCAAACTTGGAATAATTTTGTTATGCAAAATAAGGAAACCCTACAACTATATTAAAAAGTATTTAAGCTTCTCCTTCTGAAGAAAAGTTATACTTGGCGATTAAAATACCATCACTTCTTCTTACGCTCAGAAGTAAAACCACCTCTACTTTAAAATTTTATTGAATCTCTTGGCGGGATGCTACGCATAATACAGTACATAGCGCACTCTTAGAGCACCGTTTTAAAATTAAACCCACATCTATTCTTTTACTTCTGCATTTAATTGTTGTAGTTCCCAACATAAAGGAAATTTTTGCTTACCGATCCACTTGATATTATTTTGCATTGTAGCTCACGTTAGTTTTAGCGCAAGTCGGTGCTATGAGGATTCATGATATTAGCATATTTTTCATATTATTTTCTGTATCCGTATTAACTTATTCAATACAACTGCTGATTTTTTTACTAATAACCTGATTGTTACGGATTACAACTGCTGCAATTCTTACGTTTTTGTTGTTTATTATTTTATGTCTTGTTTGCGTATTTGATTGTATAATTAATCTGGTCTACATATTATTTATTGAATGATCTGGAGTATATTGGTGTTGTTTATGCAATTATCTGGATCTTGACATATTTTGATTTGTAGTAAATTTGGAAAATGTCCTTCTTATTCCATCCTGCAAGGGTTGGACTGATGAAGACTGAAACAGATTAGTAGTTTATTGGAGTATTTAATTTACTAAATCTATGTCCAGAAGCAGGCTGTTCTAGTTGTTTCTTGCGATGTATCAAACCACTGAAGACGACCCCAACCGACAGACGCAAATTCTATTATTTTACACTATATTTTTTATTCTAGCTTTCTGCTCTCTGTTTAACTTTTTATGTCTTTGTGCAGTTTGATCTCATTGCTGTACGCGTTTCATTCACATCTCTTTGTTGCATTTGCAAATAATCTAAGTTTTTTTTTGCAAACAGTTTTATTTTGTATGTCTTGCATTTGTCAGCTCTTTGCTCCAATTTTAATATGTATTGGATTTAAATATTTCTAATTTTTTAATTTATACATATACGGCGGATACGTAGATGTATACGTACATGAATATGCTTATATATGCATCTATCTGCCTATATATACATAAATCAAGAGGGATGTTTAGAACAGTTTGGGAAGGCAATGACAAAATAGTAATTTCTAATCCCTGAAATTTTAATACAATTAGTTTAAGAAATAAGCTTCGTAAATTACTAGACAGAAATTAATCCATACTTTTACATAGAAGAAAGCCATAAAAAAAGAGAGGAATAAAAACAGTACTGAAAATTAGACTTAAGAAATTAGTTAGAATTTGAGACTTCCGTTTTATAAATATCATTTAGAAATTAATATATTTTGATATTGCGTCTGGAATACTAAAGCTCAGTCGCTGTTGTTAACAGAAACGGTTGCAGAATATATGATTACTGCAGTTTATACAGGAGCTTTTATTTCGTTTTTTCAAGGACACGTACAATACGCAAATTTCTGCTTTAATTGAAATTGCTTTGCTTTTGCGACAAGTACTTTCGTAATGTGTAATATAAAGTAATTACGTCGTATAAGGATGTTGGAGTTAAGCATTATCACGCATAATTAAAAATGTTACTACAAAAGTAAATTTCCAAAATAATAACTCTAATCGCTTTGAGAAGGCTTACGTGTTCTGAAAAATAATTAGGGGTTAATTAACAATATCAACTGCTTTAATAATTAAAATTTAGTTCGGTTGTTCAGAAAGTAGCATAACCGTGTCCTTGTCTCATATGTTTATAGCTGATAATTCTTACTGCTTAAACTTTATTATAGATTTGAAATTTTTTAATGCTGAAATCATTGTTTTAAACCCCACATTTCCTAATACAAAACTTATAGAGTTTTTATATTTGTAATCTCTATTATTTCTGAAGTAATCTTGCTATAAATGCTTTGGTGTTTCGTTTTTAAACAAAGGAACAGTTTAAGAAATTTTATTGGAGTTTTATTTAAAAATACTAGAATATTTTGGAAAATCCCAGTCTTAAATTAAGTACATAATGATCTAAATCAAATTATGTAATACACTAAATCACATAATCTAACAGTTTAAGTCCAAAGAGTCTAAGCTGTAAGTTGCTTAAAAAATATGCAATCAATAAATAGTCTAAAATCCAAGTATTTGACAAGAAAATTTTCGTAGATACTTAATCAACTTAAGTCGATCAACATACTCCACCTTTATGCTTTTGACATATATTACCAAAAACAGATTTTAAAGCTCATTTTTTACCATGTCATTATTAAATAATCTGTATATTTACAGTTAAATTGCATATCGGTAGAAAACAGAACGATCTTCTAATGCACTCTGTATGTTTCGTTACTCAATTTCCCTGATGTACATATATAGTTAAGGAAACCGTCCTCACTGATTAAATACATTACATTAAATACATCTTTAAATTAATGCTTCACATTAAAAAACAACATATGCATGTGCATCTTAGTGCAGCCAATTTCCGTCACTTCATTTTCTCTGTATGCTAAGCTCCGAACTCACTATAAATCATTCGCATACATTACCATGTAATCTAGAACTCCAGGCTTCAGATTCAAGATCTTAGCTGTGGAAACATTATGAAAATGCCACGAAAGGTTATGCGTTTGAATAAGTTGGAGTCTCTCCAGCTCAGAAGGTCGAGGTGTTGGATTAAAGTATCTAAGAAAGTCAGTTGAATAGACATGTTTGATAAAGTTAACAATAGCACGGACAGATCCTTAATTTAAAGCGCAATTAAATGAAACTTTTAAGTGTTCCTCTTTACACATATTTTAAAGCATATAAAATACACCAACTTGTATCGCCTATGTTTTCAAGGTAAAAAAAATAAATAAAATTGATTAATCCTTTTTTTCTTTTGCAAAATGTAATTTTTTTTTAGTTTTGCTCTAGCATATCTATGCAGCATGAATGATACAGTTACGTCACTGCTTTTTAGTTACAATAAATGTTTTAGGTCACTAGAAGTAGAACAAATATCAATATAAATAATTAGCGGTAGATAATTAAATAACCAGCGCCAAATTTTAAATCATGTTGAACATTGGTGATTTGGCCCAAGTTCGGTTCCTGATAAACGGGTTGACAGCAGGGAGTTTCCATGGTTTTTCCATGTGTATTGTGAATACGAACTAGTTTCCCTTAGAAAGTCTTTCATAGAGGCTTACTAGGACAGATAGCCTTCGTGTGTTTTGCCAATTAATTTGTAAGGTCTTTTCTCCCTCCTTTCGGAATGCCTTCGTTGTGTAAAGGTAGCGCATTCGGCGTATATACGAGAGGCCTCCCAGTACGAGTCCCAGCGAGGTCATTGCTCATTTTTCATGTCTCCTACTTGAAACAAATCCTAATGACTCTACAGATTAATTAATTAATATGTACACTTACGGTAGCTAAATGCAGAATCTCTCATTTTTCGTGTAAATGACAATACGAGTTCCCGTTTTCTATGCTAAATACCTACGGACATAAAAAATAAAATTATCTTAGCAAAACCAAACTACTTCCCTCCTTCTTTGAATGCAGTCAATATCTGGTTTTGGTTTAGTTTGTTTGATTATGAAGCTTTCTGGCCCAAGGGGAAGAATGCCTTCGTGTAGGACGTTCAAAGAGAAACTGGCTCGTATACACGTTACACACGGGGAAGACCACGAAAACACCCATGCAGTTATCCCCTTCGTCGGAATTCGAACCCCGAACGGAAATATCAGTTTTCAGCGACTTTACCACTCGGCCGTTGGTGGTCCTAAAGTAGCCAATGTAGCAATAAGTGTAAGACAATCAGAAGAGTTAAACGATTGGATTATTTTTAATTGGTTATTTAACTGCATTTCAGTAAATGGAAGTCAGACTTCCAGATTTATGAAATTTTTAAAATGTTTTTCTAGGACTGATGTACTTATTAAAAGTAAGATTGCTTTATTAATTTACACAATCCGAAGAATTAAGTCGCGAGAATGCACGTCGTATAAAGGAACAAAATAACATGTTATTATCTCATATCCGACATTTTTAACAGCATTTTAAATGTCTTTAGATAGTACATGCGTATTAAGTTCTACTTGAATTTATGAGCAGTGTAATATAAGCCACTATGCCTTAAAAATCCTCCACATGGGCTTAACCTTTTTTTGATAAAGAGCCTTTGAGTGTTTTGAGTTCATTAAAATCCATCAATCAAAGCTACCTAAATTCAAATGAAACACAAAGATTTCAAATTAAGGTTTAAACTATTTTCTGAATAAAATATTGCACTCGCTCTTATTTTACGCATTGCTTACAAATCTCCACACGTTTTCTACATAGATATTTTGTTACATCTATCACAAAGAAACCAAGATTTCTTTTTTATTATTCGGGTAGTCTGCACAGTTTTGCTATATATGTTAATCCTTACAGTAAAGAGTTAAAATTTCATCATTTTTTTTAAATTTGACTTGAAATCTTGAATAGAAATTCTAATTAACAATATCTCTGATATGTGTACTTTCCAAAAGTTTGAGTCTAAAAGACCTTTTCTTTTAGGAAGGAGGGGGTTCTGAAAATCTGTAAGTAACTTTTTTGTCTACTGTAGAATAATTTTCATATTTATAACATATTGCCCTTTTTCGTTAACTATCTCCTTTGCTCCTTGCATCAGATTTGCAAAAAGATATCTTCATGTTTCTTGGCGGTTTCTGTAACTTCATAAATTTTATTTCCTTGCATACTTGTCACGACGACAATACTTATTTTTCAAGGGGTTTAAGAGAAATTCAGAAAGTAAAAGCAAATGAATGTTATATAAAAATAAAGAGAGAGTAAACGCTAAATTCTGAACAATGAACGATAGATAAGGTATAGCGAGTGGATTTTCTATATCCTTTCGTGAAACTTCTTGATCATGTTTTCCTCATCAAAATTTAAAGCAGATTCAGTCACCGTTCATCAAACACCATCCAACAATCATCAGTCATCACCAGTCGAATCATCAGTCGCCTTAACACCCAACTGCTAAAGGAGAACAATCGCTTAATTCTATAAAAATATAAGACATTCAGCAATTGTTCTGGCCAATAGCAATTAAAAAGCCTAAATGTGTTTTAGGAGTCAGAAAAATATGATCGCCGATTTTCAAACGGCGATTTTCTGATTCTGCGCTTTCACTGTTTCCTCCTGCCTGAACAGTTTCAACAATGGACTAGCGGTAAAATCGCTGAACACTGATAGTGTGGCCTAGGTTTGACTCCAGGCAAACGTGGTAACCGCAGAGGGCGTTCCTGTGGATTTCTTTATCCACAACATGGATACGAGCTAATTTTCCTCAAGTGTTCAATGAAGACATACCTTTCCTTAGGCAGCTAACTGTAACGTGCTTTCTCATAATATAATAAAACAAGCCTCTCTCCTTAAGTACTACTATAACTATAGAAATTTGGTGTCTTCATTCGAAGGATGAGGTAAAAATTTAGATTTATGAGCTAAAATTAAACCCTCTTGGATAATGAGGACCGATAATTAATCAATGAAATTTCTAAAAACGTTATTAGTTTTTTATTGCAAAACGCTCGCGAAATTCTAATTCATCAGTTAGGATGACTAAACCAGCAATGATCTGCATTGAATATTTATCATTTTGTCGTTTTTCCACCTTAACATTCACTTTTTAAATGCGAAATTTTTAAGTTCTTTCAGTTTGGTTTATTTGTATTAAAAGAATTTAAACATCAAAATTTATAATTAGCTTTACTAAGCAATAAATTCAAGGGTGCTATAAATTGACCCAAAATTTCTTATAATTTAAAGTCCTTAAAACCTAAACTAAGAATTTTATTAGCAGAACTGAAAATAATTTGAAAACTGAATCTGTGGAGAATGTGTACATTTTTTTAACTAATGGAAGGAAAAAGCTGGAAATGACTATAAGATTTTGTAATTGCTTACAAAAGAAAAATGAAGCCTGCTGTGAATAGAAGGCTGCTTTCTGATTATTCTTACCGGACTGAAAACTTACAGAAAAGTATTCATCTCATTCAGTATGTCTCCCATAAAAAGTGCTCATTCAATGCAGAATATCGTCGACATAGTTACGTGTCAACTCGCGATGTCACTGAAAAGTATCTTTATTGCAACCCAGGTTAGCGCGTATCACACATCTGTTTTTGTCTGTATATAATACCAAGGTTGAGTGAAAAGTCAAGCTTGTGCAGTTCCATGAATTTCTTTGACGAAAATAAATCACTGTACACACGGGGAGTGCAACAGAGCAAAAAAAAATTACAAAAGGATATTTCGTAAAACCTAAGTGTTTTATTACCGAAGTTAATTTTATTGATTGATTGATTGCTCTTTTATGGAATTTTGGAATGCCCTGCCATTTTGCAAATGGCTTTTGCTTTTGGAACATTAATTTGGCAAAAAACTTTGAATCTCGTCAAGAGATACCCTGTTTTATAAAGAAACTCATATCTATGGAAAGTCTCTAAAGAGTTCGGGAATGCTTTCTAAAGTCGCCAACGATTCACGACTTTTCGTTGGGAGTACGGATAATCAGAAAGTACAAACACAATAACTCTAACAGTCTTTAGCAATATGAAATAGTTATTAACATGGTGTTTGAAATATATGTTTTAAACAGCTTGCTTTTACCCAACAGTTGAGTTGTTTATGAACTGTCGCTTTGTCAATGGGTTCTCTCTTTTGTTATGGATAAAATATCAAAACTGTTTTATTCTTATGCAGTTTTTATTATTGCTGACAAAATCCCTTACATGATAGAGAAAAGAAACAAACTTCGAGTATTTTAATTTTCGTTAGTTATTAGTTTTATATTCTAGACTCACATTTCAACGTGAATAAAACACATGAAACGGACATGCCAGAATGTAAAGTAAAACTTATATATCATATATATCATTTGTGATTTTTTAAGTTTAAAAGTAAGAACGCATTGAATAGCTGCATGCTTCTCCAAGTTTTTCTTTTGATACTTACAATATTACTGGCTTGTTCTGCTATAAATATAAACTTTCTCCTCCCTTACTATAAGAAAATCTTCTTTTCTTTGAGTATTTCATTCCTCCATATTTCTGTTACCTTTATTTTCAGTTTAACGTGAATTTTCATATGTTTATTTGCATTTGGCTTTTCTATTACTTTTACTTCTAAGTATGTTCTTCTAATGTTTGTTTTCTTCGAAATAAATTTCATCTCACGCATTTTAAAACTCAAACTGACATACATTGCTCTATTTTAACATCACTCAGCCCTCAAATTAGTGACTTTAAATGGTAAAGCTAAAGAAAACCTATCAGATTAAAGTTACTAAATAACACATTTTCCAAGCTAGTTTATTCGTAACGCAGCCAAATTTTAGATAAAACAGAAAATTTCAAGCAAGTTATAGTAATATATTTAAAGTAATTTCATTCTAAAAATTCGAACCAAACATATGGTTTTTGTTATAACCAGTTCCAAAATTTTAATGAAACGATCTTAGAACCAATTCTTGTAACGTCAGCTTCAAAAAAGAATTAAGCAGTTTACACATTGTTTGACTGTATTATGTTCGACATTTAAACAAAATTGTTCTACTACCATAAGTCAAGTTTATTTTTAATTGCGAATTGACTTACGAATTTTGAAAAACTGAAAACTTAATTAACAGTCAGGATAGTTTCAACTTTATTAAATGTTCAATAATTTTTTGCAGTTGTTTAAGCTTTTCTTATTAATGCATTTACTTAACTTCAAATTAAGTATGTATAGTTTTGCTGTATAGTTTTGTTGTCCGAATATACAACTGTATGTTTTTCCTTTGCTATTCTGCGCCTAGATCTAACTTTGGAAAGCAGATAAACTCTTAAGAGTGGTTTACTTGCCTGGGGATCTGATTTTATGGAGGCACAGAGATTAATCTCTTTACGCAAGGTTTTTCATATTTGTTCATAGTATGTATAACGAAAATACGAGGGACGAGGGTAAGTTGAAAAATAAGTTTCCCCTGTCGACTGTGGTCAGAGTTGTGTATGAAAGTCAAAAAATAGAATGAGACATTAAAGATATGACATACCTTTATTTTTCCACATAGGTACCAAGTACATTGAGACATTTGTCATATCGCTTGATAAGCTTCAAAAAGCCCTCCAGGAAAAAATCAGGGCTTTGCATATGGAAGAAGCGTTGAACGACTTGTTTCACTTCAGTATTGGTTCCAAAGCGCCTTTCCCATGCGTTGTTCCTTGTGTGTCGAGGTCAATTGTCGGGGCACCCATCGTGCTGACACTTTTCTGTATCGAAGAATGTCGTGGATGATGTTTTGAGCTCGCTCATGTGAGATTCCAAGTTCTTCCGCTACTTCATCGATGGTGATACGCCGGTTCGCTCTAATCATGTCATCCACCTTCCTGACATTTGCATCTGTAGTGGCCGTGCGCGTCCGTCCAGCTCTCGGTATGTCCTCCACTTGCTGACGTCCATCACTGAATGTGCGACACCATCTCCGCACCATTTGCTTCGACATCACACCTGGCCCATAGACTTCCACGAGGCTTTTATGAATTTCTGTTCCTGATACTCCACGTGCCCATTCATGGCGGATAACCGCTCTCACTTCCTCCTTTGACCACGAATTCAAAACGCACCTTCTCTCCATACTTACCGGGGCTCAAATGAGAGGCTGGTCTCCGCTTTGCGCAGGCACTGCAACAGCGCCATCTGCTTGATTTGCAGCGACCTCTACCCAATGGTGTATCGGTGACTTGCGCGTTTTCCTGCTGTGTCGCCTTTCGCCCATAGCCGTTCAACGCTTCTTCCATATGCAAAGCCCTGAATTTTTCTTGGAGGACTTTTTGAAGCTTATCAAGCGATATGACAAATGTCTCAACGTACTCGTACGAGAATAATAAAATAAAGGTATGTCATATCTTTAATGTCTCATTCTATTTTTTGACTTTCATACACAACTCTGACTACAGTCGACAGGGGAAACTTATTTTTCAACTTACCCTCGTATAAAGTAACTGGTTTTAAAAATCTGTCAACTCCGATATAAATATCTCAGTGCAAATAACTTTCATGTGTGGTTTGCAAAAAGTGTGAGAATATTTGTTCATATTAGTTTATATTTTATTCTATTTTGATGTATTCGGGATTTCCTTTTAATTTGTATCATTATACATCTACTTTTTTTTTCTCCATGATGAGAGAAGTATGGTATTAAGCTATTGCCGACGAATGCAGTAAGTTTCAAGTATCCGAACATTTGGACCAACAACACATTTGTTTGCTTATTTTTGTATTATTTTATTTCAAAAGTACATTTTTCATTAAATTTGTGGGAGCATAATGGCTACTAAAGCATTTCATTGTTTATTAATTTGCAATTTTGTAATTCTGCAGAACAAGTGTTGGAATTGTAAAACCGGTTTGAGGATAACCCGATTTACAGTCCGTCTACTCATTGGGGACAATATTTGAAGCTAGCATCGAAGCTTTGACGATTTCTTGCTACCTTGGAGACATTTTTGAAGTTCTTATAAAATGGAATTTCGAAACCGTCAGATAAATTTATATGCAAAATTCTGGTTGTACTACCCCCTTCGACTGTAATATAAATAAATGACATTCTAGAGTAAATTTGCAAATGGAACAATCTCACGAAATTCATTGTGACAAGGAGGCCAGATTGGGCTTGTCGTTAACAAGAGCCTTGGGCAGCATACAGACCATTTTAAAATAAATTATTTTTTATTTTAAAACAGTTGAATTGTAGTTTGTACTTTTTTCCCGGCGAACTTAACTGAAGTTTGAATTTGCTACACAACATATGCCTAAATATTACGTAATGTATATTAGTTTTCGAGGAAAATTATGGATAGAAAATTAATAATACAGATACATAATTTCATAATATACCTACAAAGCAAGCAGTTTCTATTACATGATAACAAAAAGTGAAGAGACAAAATAATTTGACCGAACAAATTCAGATATAAAATAAGCTCGAAAAACCTGTTCTTCAGATATCAAAGATGAAACTAGAACCTTATTTTTGGGTTAATAATCGCATAGATTATATAAGAAATGTAATTATCGTTTTACCTTATCCTCTTAAAAGTAAGGCACTTTTCCTTAATCTATGCCTGCAATCTCATAGCAAACACTAGTTCATTAGCGCCTTAGTAACAGCTTAGGGGAGAAAGTTAGTCCCTTAATGCAAATAAACTTCTAAATAAAAACCTACTTTTTATGAACGAAAAACTCATATAAAGAGAGATATGGTGGTTAGCTGTAAAATGCAAAGCATTCGTTTTGCATTTTACAGCTAATCTCCATATCTTACAGCTCTTATATTGCATTAACCATCTCGTCATTCAAACCAATATTTTGTATTGATGACAGAGAACTGCATTTGAAGGTGTTTCATGTGAGTGTAAAATTATGACTTCATTTTATAAAAGTAAAGCCAAATGAGTGCATTCAGCTCAAAATAAAGTCTGCGTGACTTATACTTTTCAGAGAATTACATTACAGTTTTCAAGTTAATGAAGACGTACCATTTCACATTTTTCAAATTTTTTAATTATTTTATTAGATAAGGTTTCTAAATTTATCCCCTTTCCTTTCTTAAGCTGTCATCTAAAATAACAAAGAGTTTGGGGATTTTAGGTAAAGCACAGTTTAATTATTATTCAAAATATTTTATTTAAAACAAAAAAGTACGAACATAATTGCTGGCATTTCACCTCGTGGAAGAAAACCATTTAAAAGGTTTAAGCTAGGGATTAGAATGGAAATAACGTCTAGTGCTTCCAAATCATATAACAAAGAAACAAGAAATAAAACCTCATTTAAAATTAATAAAAGGAAAAGAAATTTTATCTTTTATTTACGTATTTTAATTACATCTAATATGAAGTTTATGTAAATTTGTTCTAAAGCTATAAGAGGTTTCGAGAATCGTCTTACAGCTGGGTAAGCTAGCATTTATAAAATATAATGAATACTGAAGATTTTAAATGCATGTCGTTAATCGATAAACTTTGTAAGATGAATGTTATAAAAATCCATTGATGGTAAGAAAATAACATTGAAATAGTGAATCCGAAAATGTGTCATCTCCGTTCTTTTAAAACAGTGAATCATTTTTTTTTGAAGGAAAGAATATAAGATTTCAACAAATTGGTAATAAAATGCTGCAGTACTCCTGTGCAGGTAATAAAATGCTCCTGTGAAGTACATCGCATTGCCATTCTCTTGAGGAAATTTATCAGTGATGATGATACTGACAATATTCCAAAACAGGATTTAAGAAATTCGAATGCTGAAGATTTTATAAGCTTTATTCTTTTTTTTTCAAATGTTCATGTATTTAAACTATAGTATCTTCAACTATCATCATGTAAAGGTTTCAACTACAGTTTAACAAAGCCATCCCTGAGTAGTTTAATAATTATAAAATGGCAACTTCAAGAAATATTTAATAGCTTCATTCTAAAAATTCGACACTCATAACGATGTTTCTTAGCTCAATTAAAATAAAAGTTAGCAAATGAAATTTTAAATTTTTTATGCAATTATACTTTTTAAAAATAATATTATTGTTGAAAAACAAAAAACTAAAATATTTTTTTTAAAAAAGAGGCCTCTAGCCATTTTTACGATCCTGTATCTGATCGTGAGTCATTCAAAATGCTTTCCAGAAATGGCTGCTTTCCCTATTAGTTCCAGATCCTACTGCACTTATTGTTACTCAGATAGTAAGCTATTAATTACTTATTATTACTTAGTAATCAATGCCATATCTTAATCCCCTTTCTTGTCAATTTAGTTAATTTTGTTTAAATATTTGAATGCATTTAGCAAAACAAATTTCATATTAATGTCATTAAACACCTAATAAAGAATTTTAGGTGAGTTAGCGATTTTCGACAAGGTGTTGAATCTTCTTAAAAAAAAAGGGGGTGCTGCAAACTAGGCCATAATTAATAAGGCCGCATACGAGGCACCCCGTTTTAACACGGAAAGAGATTTCCTTCCTAAAATAATGATTTGAAAATTCATTAAAATCCATTTACTTTACAAATACAGCATAAAACAGTTATACATAACCGAATTTAAAATACATTATTTCTGAAAGATTATCCAAACATGAGCACATATATTATCCTAAATTAAATTATGTTATTTAAAGACATATGGATTATCCGAACATAAAACCACATACGGGGTATCACTACTTTCTTTCAACTTCCAGAATTTCCAGCAGTGGCAGTCTCCAATTTAGGAGGAAGAGATTTAAGTCCTTCTGACCAAAGCAACTTCAAAATGAGATCAGAAAGGTTGCATTTTCATAAACGAAATTTTGTGAAAGCTGCAATACAAAACTCAAAGCCTCGTATAAAATTACCGAAACTTTCGAAAAAAGCTTATAAACAGAAAGCTGTAATTTCATAAAAATTTGAAGCTTAATTCAGTGCACAGGATAAAATAACTGATTTCATTAATACGCTGGTTTTAAGCCAAATTTTCAAAAAACCTAATAAAACAAAAAATGGTTGACAACACCATAACGGTAAAAGAAAGTTTTATTTCAAAATACCATTAGAGTAATGATATATTCTGAACATCAACGCTTGCGTAATCATGCAGTCGTAGATCTTCGTTGAAGTTTTGCGATGGTATGTAAGCATCATGAACAATTTATGTTGTATTTAGACTTTGTAGAGTCATTAGGATTTTTAAGTAGGAAACACGAAAATTGAGCAATACCCTCCCCGGGACCTCTCGAATACGTGACGAGTGTGCTACCATTACACGAAGGCATGCAGAAAGGGGGGAGAAAATACCTTATATACCCTCCTTTTAAAGTGCAAACTGGGGATTAGGGCATCCATTCGGCAAATCCTGGTGGTGAAGAATCATCATTCACCATCATTTTTAGTTCGGGCAGTAGAGGTAGTAGGCTTTTTTGAAGCAGGAGTACATGAAAAATGAGCAATGGCCTCTCCGAGACTCGAACCTGGAACTCTCGAATACGCGCTGAGAGTGCTACCGTTACACCGTGAAGGCATACAGAAAGGAGGAGAAAATGCCTTATAACTTGGGAAAATACCTGCTGTAATTTTTCTAGTGGAAGACTGAATGTTAAGTGAAATTGCATGAATTCTCTCAACTCAGCATTCTTACTTATAAGTTCTACACTCTTTGTTTTTTAGCACAAATTGTTTTATGATGCTTGATTTTTAACAAGACTATAAAGTATGACATGTGATAGCATAATAGTACTTTGAAACTGTTCATGCATTCGCAACTACATAAAAATATATGCTTGAAAAAGGTAGCTTGAGGCTTTATTTCACTAACTGTTTTTTTAGACGTGCACAATGATAAGATTTATCGAAAGAGGTGTTGTTGTCGTTCTGACTAATCTCGCTTGTCTGATATCAGAACAAGCCCATGAAATTCATCCTGGCAAGATTGAGCCTGTCGTTGGCATGGCTTTAGGCACCCTGCCTGTGACACTACGACTTTGCTCAGTTCCGTCCTCTCCCCCCCCCAATTTTGAGCACCCACGGGTCCGAGGGTCTCTTCCCCTCTTCCCCTACCACAACCTCTCGGAAGGATTTTCCACTCACCGCATATTTACAGTTCCATCATGCAGCACAGATACGATACATTTATAAACATCCATGACTTCTCCGGAATTCGAACTCCGGCCCTTCTGTACGGCGGTCAGTATCGCTAACTAATATCCCAGTTGGGCGGCTTCAAAAGAGGTAAGAATTTTATGAAAAAATTTTAATTAGCGAAATGTATATTATGCTTTTTAAAATTAAATACTAAAACTTTCATACCTTTATATGAAAAACTTGCGTATATATTAGAAGACGAATTTACAGATTAAATAAATCACTTTCTTTATATACTACTAAAACATTTCGATAGATTTTGACTAGAAATACGGTAAAACTGATCAGTAAATCTTACTTGAATTGGTGATTAATTTTCTATGTCGCTTAAAATAGAAGCTGGTTATATAACTAAGCTATGTATCTTAAAAGATCCTAAAAGAAAAGAGGTGAGCATAATTAAAGATATCAAGCAGGAAAGAAATTGTATGGAAAAAATGAAACTTTTATTAGAATCGAAAACTTGAAACCCTAAAAATTGTTCTCATTATAAATTCTTAGAAAATTTGAAAGTTAAACAAATCGTATTATAGGAAACGTTACGCAAGCATTTGCGTTTTCTATCCACATCCTCCCCCTGAAGCTGAAGCGTTTTTTTGTAATTCACTCGCAATTTTGGCTTGATCTCTCTCTCTAGAATCTTAAATGGTGAAATAAGAGCAATTTGAGAACAAACATGATACATACGAATAATTCATATAAATGAATATAACTCAATAGAAATAATTGATTTATGGCATTTGGAGAGGGAAAATAAAATCAATGAAACTTTTGATAACCAAATATTCAGAAAATGAAAACGGAGTTTCGTGAAAACAAAATATCAGTTAGAAAAGTTAAATCTATCCCCTACACTTTGATACAAAAATCATCATCTTAAAAATAAACGTAAATAATGAATGAAAAAAAACCTTTAAACTAATTTAGCATAAAGGGAAAAATCTTAATAATTTTAGAAATCATTAAATATTATTTACAAATAAACATTTTATAATTATCATTTTGGAAGTAATTATCCGGATAAATGCTTAACTCAGTCAAATAGCATTTTGCTTGTTATTTAAGAAGAGTTTTAACAAAATATTGCAGGATCCCCAGTACCTATGCTGCACATTATTTAGTCAATGAAAGGAAATTCTGCTGTTGCCTAAAAACTGAATTCAGTATTAAAAATAAAATTAAACCATCTTACATTCAATAATGAACTCGCTTGTACAAAACAAAATACGTTATAACCGTTACGAAGTTATAATTCATTGGGAATTGTATTTAGAGCTCAGCACATTTTCTGTTTCCTGCAGAGGGATTTGAAAGTTATAGTCACTGGAGCGAGGTCTCTAATCTAGCTTCTTAGCATGAGCAACACCCTCTGTTGACCAAGCCACGAAATATCTGAAGAGTTAGTTCATATTGCGGTTTCATTTCATTCAGTTTCGAAGTTGTTCGTATTTGTTACATTTATTTCCATAACTCGTATTTCCAAGAGAACACAAGAAATAATGATAGACAGAATTTTAATTAGATACTTCTCTTATCAAATATTGTGAAGTACATGATTATTGAAACTCTCAGATTTGGTTATAAATAAAATCTAATCCTAGAGATAGAATATTATATTTCTGCTTAAAATAAGTAAAATTTTATTCTTCAGCATAAAATAGACAGTGTACTTTAATCATAAAATAATTAGAAACTTTTGGGGGAAATGTTATTACCTTTTCTCGGATTCAGATCAGTATTCAAAATTTTATTTTTAAATCGTTGTAATATGCTTCAATCAATTAAAAAGTAATTAGCAAACTAAAATTTAACAAAATTTACTGGAGGTTCATATTGTCAAAAATACTCTGTGTTGATGAAAGTTTCACATTTTTTCTTTGCAGGGATGTTTCAAACTTAAAGAGAGTGCAGCCGTGTAATTTTGTATTATCCACAAATAGCTATGGATATCGAGAATACGTATCTCTTTTAAGCTCCTATTCTATTTATAATATGTTTTACTAGAGCATTACATATATCTTCTCTCTCGTTTCCGTATGCCTTTGTGGTGTAATTGGAAGCATACTCGATGTGTATTCGATAGGTCCAGGATTTGAGTCCTGGCGAGAGCAATGCATATTTTTCATGTGTTCAGCATTAAGAAAAAACTAATGACTCTGCAAGTGGCACCCGAACTAAAAGGTGGCGGACTATAATTTGTCACCACCAGGATTTGGGGATTCGGTGCCCTAATCTCCACTCGCCCTTTAAAAAGGGAAGTATATAAGGATTTTCTCCCTTCTTTCCGCATGGCTTTGTGGTGTAACTGGAAGCATACCCGACGCGTATTCCAGAGTCCAGTGTTCGAGTCCCGGAGAGGGCACTGCAGATTTTTTATTTCTTCAACATTCAGAAAAACTTGATGACTCTACGGTACAAGTAACTTTTCTTGTTTCCTATAATATTGTCTCATTCATTGTTTAACATTTACTTAATTACTTAGAGCATAAATGACAATGATCAGAACTAAATCTATCATATCTGTAAAAAAGCATCATCTAAGGTTTAGATAGAAAATTGCTGCGTTTCAAAATTATTTAAATACGACTTTTAAGCAGCATTGCAGTAGTTAATCAGCTTCTGGAAATAAAGAATTTTATACAGAAGTTCACGGTAAATGTCTTCAATAATGGCTCTAAAGTATCAAATTGAAAATTAATACGTTTCTTGAAGGAACGTCATCAGGAAGTGAAATACTATTTGTCAACTTCAATTTCATCGAAATAATTTCAACACAGAAACTTTAAATATCAGAGAAGAAGAATTCTTTTAAATCATTCGAACATGCAAAAATTTAAATAACCAAGGAGAATAATCGTTCTAAATCAAATCTATTAAACATGTAAAAATCTAAATGTCAAAGAAAATTATAATTTTAACCACGGGAGTTTTCTGTTTTGGCATATAACGAAATCTAACAAATTTCCCAAATATTAGAGGTATGTGCATAAAATTATAAACGTGTTTCCAGAATAATAATTAAATAAGTAGAGCATATAATTTCGAAATTGTTATTAAAATATCTATGACCGAACATATTCACACTATGTGACAGAATGAAGCATTTCTTTCTCACATCTAGGAAATAACACATTTGTTACGCATCTAGTAGAAATATTAAAATATTTCCTATGTTTAGATATATATTTTCCCCATGAGATAACAGTAATACAATTATTATACTCGCCTAAATAAATTCTCGTAATTATTCATATTTTCTCTTTAAACTGATGTATTTTATCATCGATCAAGTAAACGTAAAGTTAATATATCGCACACACGTAGATAAAAATACTTTATATTAGCTTATTAATGGAAATATTTTGTGTACATTTAAGAGAAGTTTCTTACGGACAGCTATTACAAATCTCGACAAATGCGTTTCGATATGTTACTATGTTACTACGGTATTCTTTTACAGGGCCAGTTGTAAGTCTATATAATGGGTGCCAGCTTGTGACCATCTCAAGACGTTTCATCTTTTCTGTAAAGGTTTTATAATATATATGCAGGCTGTCGAACATGCCAGAAACACACCAGGCCAGAAATAGCATGTTGTACGTTTCAGACTCTCTCCAGTGAAACGCATTGTCGTAGAAGATGGATGCTAGAGTTGGAGAAGTGTGAGGTGGGAAAATATTTTAGGCGTCTGCTGTATAAATCAAAACGTAAAGGCGCTCAAAAATGCATTTTAGTTTTTTGTATTTTTTCTCTCTACATTAGGAAGAGAGAATTCTTGCGTTTTTCCTCCGCGCTTCACATCAATGAAGCTGACGACAAGAGTTTTTAAATTAAATATGCTCCCCCTTTTTAAGCTGTCACGTAAGTTTAGATAAACTTGAATCTTGAAAGATCTTAAGCACTATTGCTTCTATTAAGGAAGCCTAAATTCGTATTTGAAAATGATATTTATGTTTTACTCACGAATATGCGTATAGGTTTATTCAACAGAAGTAAAATTTTAATTTTTTGAAACAGAATGAAGAGACAAAACTTTCTAATACATTCAGTCTTTCAACATAATATTACAAACAGTACAATGTAAACCCATGTGCCTGAAGCTGTATTGTAAAATATTTCATTCAGAGCAAAATAAATTTTGAAACCTGAGGTCAAATTAATTTTATGACGAAGGAAATTAAATTGCTGTAGTTGAGCTCAAAAGAGACAACACTAATGGCAATGTTTTTCTAAAAACATTGCAGTATTAGTATTTCTAAAATCGTGTAAAATTTAATTTTACTTAAGCTAAAAGCCTTCATGATATTGCTAGAAAAATCATTTTCTGACATAACAGTTCCGTAATTCTTTTTTCACTTGGATATCGATTTGTCTTTCTAAAGTAGGAAAGTAGAAAAGTAATCAGCCAGAAAAACGTAATGCGTTGAAATAAACTTCGTACAGGTCTAAAATATTACTACTAAATGAAATGAAAACTTGCAACTCCTTATTAATATTTCAAGGCCAATAGCTTGGGAAACGACCCTATCTTATTTAAAATTCTAATTTCTTCTCTTACTGGGGATTCCATCTGCTTATGTAATTTATATTTTCGAAATCTCTCCCAACGCTGAAGTTTAAAGTATATGGTAAAGAATACTACAGGCGACAGGTGAGAGCGGGGTTTGGACACCTAGGCGGCTTTCACTGACCATTCAGGTATCGCCCGGATCCCGCAAATGTCCAGAAAAACAGCATTGCCAAGCAGGGGCTCTTGGAAGACAGACGTATTGCAGAGTCATACAATACCAATTCTTATTATAAAATATATGACAATATATAGAGATACAATATAGAGATACTTTACATCCAAAAGTCATGTTACTATATTGAATTACGGCAATAGTAATAAGCGTTATATATTATACATTAATAGTGCACTCGATATATTAATACATACAATAATAAAATTTCCTCAACTCTACAGATATATTGTAGAGCAGTACCAGTACAGAATATACAACTTATAATTATATACTTCGTTATACATCATACATTAATAATACATGCGTTCATACATTACATTAATGCATACACAACATAAAAAGTGCCTTCCCCTATTCGATTACAGTGAGGGTTAAACTTATGCATTAACATTAAATTAAATAGTATAACGATAATAATACGTAAGAGTTAGGTCTCCTATGGCTACATGGAACCGTGTTCTGAGCTGTAGAGTTCAGTGTTTAGCTCTTCGAATTTTAGCATGATTAGATATGTTTTCCTCTGTATTGAAGGTTGCTTAGCCATAAATCTTTTGTAGACGGCTGTACTTGTAATTGGCAGAGCGTGTTGAAGTCTCGTGAAAGTGGGCATGATGTCAGATAAAGAATACTACAGCATAAAATATGTATTGAAGTTAACGTGTTATTTCTCCTTGAAGGCTGCTGATAAAATAGAAATAAATGAAAAGTAAAGCAATGGGCGGAACGTAAGTCGCTTTGAGAAAGCGTGCCAAAACTGTGTATAAATAAACGTTCAATGAGGAAAATCTTTCATTTCGTGATGACGGACTGGCTAGAATCAATATCTGGTCAATAACTTGTGTAAAATGCTAATCTGTCATGCATTTTGACAACGATAAACTTCCGGGCACAGACCTTAACTTGATAGTTTTAACATAATTGCCCTCAGTGTGGCAATTCAAGTTAACACGATAATAATCTGCAGTGATTGCACGGTAAAGCGGATGTCATCATTTTATAGAACTTCTTTTATAACTTTAGAAGCGTAATGCCGTACGCGCATTTGATTAAGTTCTCTCGTTCGTATTTAATTGTGGTTTCTAAATTCATGCTCGTTAATTTAATATTTATAGCATTCCTTTTGTATGACTTTGGCAAAAATGCATTGTTATTGCACTGAAATGGAGTTTGAATGACACGAAATGGAACCAGCACATGTTTTCATTATGATCGTTTTATTTTGAAAGCATTTACGTTTACGAAAGCCAGCTGCGCAACAGTTTGAGTGTACAAATGAATATAATAGTGGCAAATAAGAAACAGTTTGGTACCAAAAAACTATTTATGTGAGCTATAACCCTAAATAAAATATAAACCTGAATTTAAAATAAAGGTACCAAATAAATAAATAAGTAAAAATACACAATTTAAATAAACATAAGATCTGTGTCGGTATGGCAGCAGTAATGCAATTCAATGTCTGTGTTGCTATACTTATTGAGTAAATGAAATCTAGAAGGAACAGATCACTTTGGAAACATTTTTCCAAATCTAACCAATTTTTCTTATTCCAAAACTGAATTTATTGGTTTACTTCAAAAATTGAGGAGAATTTTTGTGCTTATGAATATTTTCATTTTTATCTGAGATAACATGAGAACAGAAAGGCAAATATTTAAGGTTTAAAGAGATATTTTTTGATGAGGATTTAATGCATGAAAATGTTTTGATTTTGCATGGAGAACACTGTGCGCAAGTAGGGAAGTAAATAGCGAAGTCCGAAATGATGAAGTTTAAGACCATATTTTGAGAAGGATTTGTTAGATTATTTTTGATTAGTTATGTATCTGAAAGAATGCATCTGAAATGCGAAGAATTTAAAGAAAGGTAAGTTTCTGTACTTTTTTAAAAAGAAGTTGATCATTATATGCAAACATTATATGTAATACATTATATCATTATATAAATCTTCTTATTGGTAAAGTTCTTTTTAGTAATAAAACAGTGACTGATATAAAATGTGAGAAGTTTACTTAGCTTGGAAAAGAAGTCTATTAAGAAAAATTGCATATTCTTAGATGTAGGATTTTCTTCGAAGAAATGTCTTGTTCTAACGTTTGAAAAACAACGAAAAGTCGTTACGGAATAGTTACGATTAGACATTAATTATATCTATAATTACCACCACAATCTCTCAATAGGCCATCATGGAAGGAAAAAAATATTCCGTAAAACGTTTTCAAGAAAGAAATATTTTCAAGAAGAAACGGCCTGAAAGGTATAATTCGAAGAAAAAAAAGAAGTGAAATAAAATCAAAGCGGCGACAAATTATGTTTGCTTTAAAATAGAAAAAATTACTCTGACTCCGTACCGAGAAGGGCTTGGATTCAAATTCCGGAGAAGGCGTAAATGTAAATTGTCCATCCCTTCATAGGAGACAACGGTGGCCCAGCTGTTGGTGGCTGAATAATAAAATAACTACCACTTCCGGCCTTAGTAGTAACTAAGGTCTGTGAAGACTTCACCCGCCATTGAGGAAAAAAAATAAAAATGAAATATATATTGAAGGAAAGATAAATTTAATTGATTTCCAGAGAATTATTTCATGAGGATTTTTCTATATCGTGCAAGACCACTGAAATGAATTCTCAGTATTTTTTTCGAAATTCGGGATACGGACTTTGCCTTAATTTGGTTGTTTAAACATCTCTTTCGCACTTATAAATTTTTTAGGTTCCTTATTTAAAAGTCTTCTTTTCGTATCATTATTACTACATTGGTAAAAACCATTATTACTACATTGGTAAAAACCACGAAAATGAAATTTACTTGCAAATTCATCCAAAGGGTTTAAATGAAAAATAATTAAAACTGCAAAAATTGTGCAAAACTTACATATAATACAAGTTGCTATAGAAGATGATAACAATGAATTTTCAGCATATTTCTTATTTTTCAGCTCTATAAAAAGTTTCATTTGCGAAGGAATGGATGTTAAAACACACCGCCTCACTCCATTTACCGTGAACTTATGTTACAAGTCCATGCTTGTCTGGACATGCTTGCCTGGAGAAAAGGTATGTGAAAATAAAACTCAACACATATTTCAGAAAAAGTAAGATTATATTTTTTCTAAAGCAAATTGCATGCCAGAGGGAAACACGAACCATCCGTTAAAAATCCAAGGATAAACATTCCATTTATTCTCCGTCTACATTTAGTACCTTCTTTAAAATCGTTGAAAAATAAACCGCGACGAAGCAATTTAAATTTGTAGTAAGCATTTCCTTAAGTTCCTCGAAGAGTGTCAACATTCAAATTTCGTCATTACTCAGCATGTCTTTTATTATGCACATATATTAAACCAACAGTGATAAAATAGTAAAGTGTAACAACTGTGAAAATCAAACAGATGTATTGCATATAAAGCAGCTAAACCTTCCAGCCGCATTCCCTACCCCCTTTCGCAGGCAAAAATTCATATCTGCAAAGTAGTTGAACTAAACTTACAAGGTACTTCTCCCGCCTTCTTAGCATGCCTTCCTGGTGTAGTGGTGAGTACACTCGGTGCGTGTTCGAGAGGTCCGTGGTCGTTCGAGTCACGGCTAGGGCATTGCTCATTTTCCACATTTACTGCTTTAAAAAAAATCCTAATATCTCTACAAACTAATCTGAAGAACATGGGAAATTGCAGGCTTGTCTAATGACATTTAATGATATTCAAATTAAGGTTACTATTAATGTTAAGTTCTATGATTTCGGCTGTTAAATGTAACTGTAACCAAAATCTTCTTTTAAAACAGTCTAAGAAAGCCTTCATTTGGTAGCAGATAACACTAAGACAAATGCCGTTTGGAATCATTGAAATCATAGAACCACAAATGAAACTATAAGATATAAGTGAAGCAAATTCAATTTTCATTTTGATTAAACAAGAAATGTTCGATTTACAACCATTGAAATAAAGCAGCAATGAAAAATGCAACAAAATATTAGTTTACACTTAGACATTTCTTGAGAAATCTATAGAATGGAACTCGTGTTCTATTAATATTTCTAAACATATTTGTATTACAGTTATTGCATTGAATTTACTAGCAATGGAGAAAAGTCAAAGAACACCCAACAGTGAGCAGCTTAATTGTGCATCCAGTAGTGAAGAGTGGACATTAAAAATGTCTAACAGTAAATAATTTAAGCGAAGGTTTTGCTTTTTGGGAGCAAAACACACAGCCTTTCTTGTTTTGCTGGTACAAAAATATTAAATATGCTTTTTAAAATAATTTTGATCATAACCACTCAAATAACATAAATTTTAATTCTGTACGTTAATATTTAAATTTTCATCTGCCTAATATGTGACAAATATTGACACTTACGTAATATACATTTGCATAATATTCGATAAAAATACATATTTTTTTTTGCATAATATATGATCCTGTTCTTTCATCCATGCATAGATCAAAGGGTTTTCAACTGTTATATGTTATTTCATATTCTGTGAATTTTGTTATATTAATCTTTTATTTCACTTTTGATTATTATTATTGAGTTTATGATCTCTTGTTTATGCGTTTACTACAACTTCATTTCAAAATATGCTTTTGTCTTTAAATGAGATAACGAAATTAAGCATATACATACAATACATAAAAAGATTGAAATGCAAATTTTTATTAATTTTAGCTATTTAATTAGTAACAACAAACTGGCAAAAATTAAGGTATTCTAATTAATTATTCCCTTGCGAATTAAACTATTACAGCTACATAAATAGCAGGCTGTAATTTAGAAAAATACATATGAGAACGAATTGCTAGATTTATCTCATGCGAAACGCGAAAGGGATTTCAGTTGCAACTTTTCCATCTTAAATACCAGTAAAAGGCTTAAACATTCAAACTAAATTCTGCTTTTGAATGGGTGCAAATTTTTGTTTAAAAAGACTTTAAGCTATGCAACTATGCGTTCTTCCTAAGTGTTTTCTTGACAATGCATGACGATGATTTCGGTAATTGTAATATTGAAAGTATCCTATTTTATTTTCTTGTTCTTGTATTTTAAGAAGGTAATGCAATTTTTCCTCTCCACTGGAAACTATTTTACACGTGAGTAACATTAGCCATTTAAGCAATATATGTGCACCCTAATCCGAGGATCCACGACTCAGTTCTACTTTTTAATCTTTATTTTTGAATGCATTCGGTGTTTTTTTACATGCAATAATGATACATCACATTGGTAAATGAGCTTTTCTGGACGTTCGGAACCTTACTTTGTGATTTCAACTATAAATTTCATTCCCCCCAAACTAAATAAATTAAATCTTAGCTGAAAGGTTTTGAATTAAATCTTTCACATTCTGCAGAAAATTAATACTTAAGTTAGAATTAGGTGAAATTTCTGTTTACTGCAGGAGAAAAAAATAGTTCTGTTACATTTTGCATGTTTCATTTAACAGAAATCTTTTTACATTTTTTTATTTAAAAAAATATGCAAAAAACTTACTGCTAGTTATTCGAGATTTTTTTTCCATTACAGGTGTTTGAAATTCAGAATTTTAGAGGAAAGAAAAGTACAAATGATATGTCTTCTAGGATGCATCACGAAGATCTTCTGACAGTAGAATATTAGAGCATCTGAGAAATACGCTCTTTGCTCTTTAACTGCTACCGATATCTAATGAGAGACGTGCTTCTGCACAATGTTTTGAGTAAGTTTCAATACCAGGTCAGGTAATTAATTGAGTGAAATAATAATCATATGGTCAAAATCGTTTTTTATTTATTACGAAATGAAGATTTACAGATTTATTACGAAATGAAGATTTACAATACATATGATGTCAAAAAATAAATCCACTTTTTCAGACTTACCAATAACAAGTCCTAAAATAACTGAGATAGTGCTTGACTACAAATATCTTGGTGTGGTCAACAACACTATGAAATCTTTACACCATCTAGCAGTTAAACTAGATGCCTTAAGTCGGCTACATGGGCACTATTTTCCTTTCTTTCTCTTTGAATTTCAAGCCAAGTAAAAAGTAAATGCATCGAATTGTCACGCTTAGTTTCGCACTGCGTAACTGAAGTTTTGCCTTTTTCTATCAAAATTCAAATCATTTACACGGAATCAAATTGTATTTCTCTCTGTTCTTCGTTGGAATTTGCCGATCATCGTCAAAAATACATTTTATAATGATTGCCCTTTCAGATTGCTAAGTAAATCGAGAATTCATGAAATCCACATGCGGGAAGCAAAATAATTTTTGAATACATTTTTATTTAATTGCAATGGTATTTTCCAATAACATAATATTTAATTTCTATAATTTCTTGATTGCACTATTTTGTGCCGTGAAATGAATTAAAACTGAAAAATATAATAACGTATCTGTTATGATCGGAGACATAAATTGTTCCTGTACATTTCTTAAACCTGGTATTTAAATGTGTAGAGTCATTAGGCTTGTCGAATCAGACGTAAAAAACGCACAATGCCCTCGCCGAGATTAGAACTCCGAAACTCCCGATTTCGCGTCGATCGTGCTTTACACTAAGAAGACACGCGGATACGAGGACTCATTTAGTTTATTTAATTATAGCAAAGCACTCGAGGACTATCTGCCTAAGGAGAAGGATAGCCTTCATGGAGGACTGTCTAAGTGAAACTGGCTCGTATGCGCGTTACACTGGGAAAAGCTACGAAACGCCATGCAGCCAGCGCGTTCATCGAGATTCGATCCCCGGACCGAACTACCAATGTTCAGCGAAGTTACCACACGGTTGCTGATGAGCCAGCGAAAAGCAGGATGAATATACCTTATAAATGTTTCAAAAGTGTTAGCAACATTTTTTTGTTTTATTTATTACGTGTTTCGGCTTTTGGCACTACACGGAAAACCAAAATGCCCGAACCTCTGACCGAACTACCAGTGTCCAGCGGCTTTGACTGCTTGTTAGCAATAAATTTGGGAAAAATTATTTTTTAAAAGCAAACCTCCTTTATTTTGGAAATTTCATCATTCACATGTATTGAGAAAAGCATGTATCTTATTGATTGAAATGCATGAAAATAAATAAATTCCACTTGTGACTTAAAATACTAATCATCTCAAAGGCATTTGAAAGATTTAGGATAGCTTTCGCCTGAAATATACATGTATATCATTGCTTGATTAATACTGGTGTGCTAATAATATCATTGACGGAGATAACGATCATAGTTGCGTTAACACTAATTAGGAAAAAATGATCTTCACTCTGGCACGAACAGTCATTTACAAAAATTACTGTTTGCTATTAAACGTTTATAAATACGTCTAATTTACAAGCGATCTAAATGATTTTATCATTTATATCACTTATATGCATGCAATAATAAGCTTCATCTTGGCAGCTAGAGAGTAATCTTCTTAAGTGTCGTGCAGAATAAAGAAGATAATGCACCAATAATTTAAAGAACAAAAGATAAAGGCTCCCGCTTTTCTTAAAACTGGGAGTCTATATAATGCACAGGTGATTAAATTTTTCTTCTTTAAGGCTTGTATTGATTTCAAGGGGTAGAAAACTATTGTTAATCTTTTAAATTTATGTTTTAATACCTGATTAACTTCAGAAAGTTTTGTAACAATAGCAACAACAAAAATTATCATAAGTGCAATAAATAAGAATTTATACTAAATACATTTCAAACCAAGAATTTATGTAAGCTTAAAGTATATGAGATTTAGAGATTATAATGGTCATAATGTTTTAATCTGAGGTTAACAGGTTCTTTTAAAGTGTATAATATTTACATGCAGTCAGTGATGCAAGAAAAATCATTAAATCATTTTCTTACTTTCTAAAAATTTAAATTTGATACAGTACCTTTTGTTTACAAAAATGATCAGATTACTGAAATTAAATTTTCCTTAAATGCTTTCCCGGATTTTAATATTTTAGAGTTTGAACTATTTTTTTAAAAATTTTCATTGCAGAATTTAGAGAAGTAACTCAAGTTTCAGTAAACTCAAACGTAATATAATCGAGCTATGAGGTTTTACTGTCATAATCTCCACTTTCAGCTTGACTTAGTTTCTTTATTTTAAATGACAGATCTTTAAATATGTAACATTTCGCTTTTTATTTGAGCCATATCCCGAAATTTCATGATCGCATTTTTGTAGTTGCATTTCATTAATGGCAACTGAACTTTGATGTAAAATCTTCAAGGTCTTAAAGCATTTGGTTGTAGCACTTCCATTAGCTATCAATCGGAAGATCCGAAGTTCGAATCCCGTTAAGAGTACAATTAACTTTTCGTGTTTGTTACTCATGTAAAACTTAATAAGTCTACAAAAGTACTATAATAAGTTACTTTATTTCGTAGACCATTATTTTAATTATCGCCTTCTGAAGTTTAATTTTATTTTAGATAATATTAATGCACGAAATATTCTCTTTGCTTCGGAATTAAAGTAGCTTGAGTTGACTACGTTGAGCTATAGTTGAAATAGCCGTTGCCCACCAGCGGCCGAGCTGCGAAGTCGCTGAACACTCGTAGTTCGAATTACTAACGTACACAAGCGGTTTCTGGTAAATACGAGCCAGTTTCCTTACAACGTCCTATACGAAGGCATCCCTCCCCTTTGGCAGATAGCCCTAGAGGTTTTGCCGTAATCACATAAACCAAACCAAACTCTTGATAAAACTTGTGCAGTGTTTCTTAATATCCCTTCATTTAAGTATTGCCAAGCCGTGCCAAATGGCAAATACATAATCAGCTATAAAATTATTTCTGATTATGTAAATATTTGAATAAGGTATACCTACAAGAAGCATATGTTTTGATTGGGCTTTAATATTTTAAACATACAAAATTTATAGCAGAAATTTCTATCCGAAATTCTTTAGAAATAGAAGATAATTAGTTAAAAGGAAATTTCGCAGGATTGTTTTCGATTAATAAGATTACTAGACCTGAATAATTATATGCTGTTGAAGTATTGCGCAAAGTCTCTCACTTTCAATTTTTTCCCATGAAATATCGTTTCTTTTCATAATTAGGAGGAAGAAAATATTTATATATGCCATTTAACGCTCGTTATCCCGGATAGTAGTATCTGACTGCTAGTCTGAACTCCAGGGAGGGGGTTAGAATCTCGCATAAGGCTTGGCTGCTTACTTGTGCCATTTGAGTGTAACATCGGTCTACTTTTTGTGGTGCATCCAAGGCAACGCTGTCGACGATGAGATGTCTAAATGGCTATGGTTTCGAACATTCCTGTCAAAAGTTTCAGTTGAAACTATCAGGCCATTTGAGTGAAAAAATAGCTGTTTTGAAGCCATTGATTACAGAGATCTCTGATGAGTAAACCTTACAACATGGAATAATAGTAAAAGTTTTTAAGGAAAATTAAAATGAAACACAAACCTCCTACAGAATATAAAGAATACAAACACGTTAGGGTATAAATTTTTCCTAGCAATATTACACTTAGGGTAAAAGAGATAATACATTTCCTTATTAAAAAAATGTCGCATGAAATAGATGTTCCGTATTATTCTGAAGCTTGAAAATAGGCAAGTTTAGCTTTATTGGCAATATCAGGCTAAGGCATGAGTATAATTGTTTTTAAAAACTCAGCTTAATCTCATTTCTCTAAATATTTCTCAAATTCTTTTCTTTCGCACGAGAGGAAATGAAGTAAATGGTTATTAATGTTTATGCCTTAAGTTCAGAATATGAAAGAATTGCAATCGGTGTTTAGACAGGCAACAAGATTGGAGATGAAAATTAAAAAAGAAAAAAAAAGTTACTTTTACTGCATTTTAAAGCCCGTGATAGGCTGCTCATATTTTTTTTGTTACCTGTAAAGAATTAAATAAGGCGTAAACAATATAATTTATCTCATTATCAATTCTTCTCTGATGTTTCTACGTTATATTTATAATCGTTTGCAACAAAATTTATCTTCTATCTTTTTTACTAAAAGCGTTTTATCTCATCATTTTAATGATATTTCAAAACTTTAGAATTTCCTTCTCCATTTATACGTCTCAAACTAATACATAATTTATGCTCATTTTGGTGCTTATGGAATTATGCTCATCTGAAACTGGATCAGTCATTCTGAATAGCATGTAAGTTACTCATTGTTCGAGAACATATCACAAAGACCCAATAGAACTTATAGCCTGTCTTAAAAGACATTAAGATAAAACTAAGAATCATGCTACATTCGTACAACTCCAGAAATATACAGAGAGGATAACCAAGCAACAAATTAGAGATTCAAACTATGTTTATTCTGTCGATTACAAGCAATTTTCTAATTGCATTATCTATTCAGCTACTCAATGCGGAATGCAGACGCACATAATTGGTTCCTGAAAATTTGTGTGAATCTTTAATGTTAAAAAATAGAGGGATAAAAAAACATAAGTTGAATTTATGTATATTTATATTTCAATTATATTTTTGTATTTATTTATATGCTTAATGAAGTTAATCAGGGGTGTTTAAGTGCCTTCAGGTGTTTTCTTTATAAACTTGTCAAAAGTTAGTGACTACCACTATTTTTTTCTTTTCTTGATAAAGAGTTCTATAACACACTGTGTCTTTCCCAATCATCCTACGTACTTTTGACGTAGTACGTTCTCCAACAGCATCACAAACTTCCATGACAGCCAGAAATTTATCAAGGTGCATGGAGGCTTCTTTTATATTTTTTAATGTCAGAGTCTTGATAATTTTATCAACTTCTTCTTTTTGACTTTTATTTAACTCCTGCCTCTCAATTAAATATTCATCTGACGGAGGTATAGATTGAGATTCAATTAACTCATTAACATCGTCGTTGTGAATATTCAAGTTTAGTTCATTCGTTAGGCTAATTATTTCATATGTGATAGCTTACCGAGTTTCTTCCGAATTTACAAAATCACTCATCATTTGTGGGCATAATTGTTTCCAGGAGCATTTCATTGTTGAATCTTTTATTTCAGTCCATGAGTCTCCAACATTGTTTCCATGTATCATAGTTCTTCCAAAAATCTCTTAACGTAGGTTCAACCTCCCCTGCCTGCCTTGATGCCCTAATTCGTTTTTGTCTTCGTATAATATCGCTTAAACGCAGCTATCACTATTTGATTCATTGTTTTCATGAGGTCAGTAGTACTGAGAGCAAGTAACACCCCATTGGTATCAGAAAGTTTAGGTTTCCTGGGGCATTATCTAAGATAAGTAATGCTTTAAATTGCAGATCTTTATAATATTGCTACACTGCCGGCACGAAATGAAAAACGAACCAAATCTTTAAATATTAACGCAGTAACTGAGGCATTTTTATTTGATTTTCCAATGATTGGAAGCAATTTTTTAGCTTTCCAATGCTGAAGGATTTTCTGCTTGATAAACTAACATTAGCTTTAATCTTAAACAACTGGCTAACCTTCCAAAAAGGAGCAATGTTCAGTCGGTTTTTAGAAAGTTTATGTCCACGGGCAACTGGTTTTTCCTTTTATTAAGAATGTATGATTCGGCATTTTTTTCCCCAAAATAAATCCGTCTCGCTCACATTGAATATTTGTTTAAGAGAATATTCTCCGTTTACAATAATTTTGGACATTTGGAAAATAAATTCTTTTGTAGTATCTTTATCTGCATCAGCTGATTCCCCAGTGAATTAAATACTGTGTAAAAATTACCTGGATTTAAATTTGTCTAGCTTCCCATTACTTGCTTGAAATATAGTATTAGGATCTTCTGCCATTCTAGTCTTCATGTCTTCATGCAAAATAAGAGCCTTAGTTTAAATAATTGGAAACTCAGAGTGACATTGTTTTAATCTTGATCATCAATCCATAATGACAAAGATCTCTCCATTTCATCCATTATTATGCTGTGTCTTCTAGAAACAATCTTTGAAGATATTCCACAATTTTCAACGCAACCCCTTAATTTTATTCTTGTTTTTCAAAACTGAATATATCGTACACCTGTTACGTCATACGAACAGCCGGTTGAAGTAAAAGGTTTACCGCTTTCAGAACATCAAATTACTTCTTTCTTTGTCTCGAACATATGAAGTAAATGAGTCAATAATTTCTTTTTGTTAGTTTTAACACTGCAGTAGCTCCGTTTCTCACTCATGTTTATAAGTACATAAGAACGAAATATTTAAACACGAACAAATAAATTGGCTAAACACACAACGCATCGGCAATTTGAAACTTGTTTATTACTTTGTATTCGGCCCAGCCGCCACGGCTCGGAATGAAACTCTAGTGACGTCACAACGATTTCAAGAAGTCCGCTACTCTGGGAGGCAATGTGTGAGTGTGCGCGAGCTGCGCATTCCGTTGGGGCGACTGCATGGAAGCGAACGATTTTTGCAATATCGATAAAAATATTTAAAAACTTAATTTTATAAAACGCGTGAAATAGCGAAAAGGTCGAGAACCACCTGTATCTGCATTCAAGAAAATTTTAATGTCACTTTTGTTCCTGGTGTATAGCAGAAAAATTATACTTATGATAATATGGACAATCATAATAAGCAATTAGCACAAAGGTTATAAAATATTAGCTTCAATGAGGAATCGAACTTGCAACTTCTCAGCTTTCTGCCCAGCCGTGCTCTTCCTAGACTTCTTAAGCCATTCATTTATTCTTCACTATTTCTTTCCAATTTAAAAATCGCAGGACGTCTTTATAGAAGAAAACATGTTATTTAAAAATATACAGGAAGAATTTGGCATTTGAAATGTTAAATGGATTTGAAGATTTCACGGTTAGAAATTTAAAAAAAAAAACGGTTTAACCATCTCAGTATTGGTGAAAAGCAGGTGGTTAGAATGCGGCAAATTTACATAGCATTCCAAGAGAAGACTACATTTACACTGTTATGCATTTAGTCTGCATTCACACAGAAAGGTGAAAACTTAAAAACAATACTACGCGTGATATTTCTATTCCTTGTTTTAAAAAAAACTGTGTTTCAATGCAGTAATTAAAATATTAACTACCTATTTTTTATAAATTTATATGATAATAACGATGAAAATCTCTTTTTCCTAAGGGATCTTTTACATTTAAATGGACAGTTTTGTTCCTGTGATGTTTAGACTGTAGACCTTTGACAAATGCATCCCAAATCAACTGTTATGGAATTATGCAAATTATATCAATCACTTGAGCAGACTAAAATACATACAAATTACAGTTTCTCTGCCCAAGTATATTCAGATGGGAAACAAGATGTATGGGTAAGACAACCCTGTTAGTGACGTTTCGAGTAGATGGTACGTGACGGATTCTCTGCCTCAGGCACTGGTGCTCTAGATGAACATTAGAAATCTATTTCCTGGACAGAAAACGCACCTGCTGTTTTCTGAACAATTCCTGAATGAAAACGTTATAAACCAACAACCTATGAGTTTCGCTTTGAAAACTTCACGTCCGTAAGATTTGACACAAATGAGAAGATATTTTTCTGAGAACAAATTCTCTGCAGTTATTATCTGCTCGATCGATAAAATAAAGTGAAGGCTATAAGTCTGAATGAATGTGTGAGGCGGTTTAGTAGATTATTAAGAAACGCTCTAAATATAGGCCTTTTTATGAATATTGAATGTTGAGAAGGAATCCTAATTATCGATTTCCAGATTCAAGTCGAAATATATGCATGTTTTCAGGTTGGAATATATTTTATTCATTTGATTGCCTACGGTTATGAAAAGCATGTATGAAATAATAAAGTGCTATGAATTTCTAGACTTTGTTTCATCTGGAAATTTATTTTAAACCGTATGGAACTATTTATATAGAAGAAAACTCTGTTCATGTTAATTTGATCCTAGAGTTCTGTGAATATCTTTATGAAAATAGGCTCATTTTAAAGAATTATTATTCGCGGAATCATTTGCTTGAATTAAAAAAATTAGCAAAGTAGATAGTTCAGAAGAAAGCAATTATACTAAATTAATAATGCATAGTAAACGAAGTCAAAAAATAATGCACTTAATTCGAATGCGTATACTTAGTTAAAGAAATCTGATGCGGGCACCACGTAACTTCCTTGTACGGCTTATTAAACATATATTTTACAACAACAATAAATTTCTAACTAAATATTGTTAGAAATTTATTGTCAGACTAACTACATATAAAACTGTTATTATAGTATTTGTAGTCTGGTTTTGTTATTTGCGAAATTTAATTTTTTTTAAATATAACATTGCCAAAATATTTTCTTCATTTAAAAAACTTCTGTTATTGGAGGTATATGATTATGACCAATGGTTGCGAAAAAGACCGGGTAAAACTTTCAAGCCGGGTAACGAGGCGGGTATCTGTCTATTATCTATACGGTCTATATATAGATATCTATATAGTCTATATATAGATAGATGGATAGATAGAGATATATAAACATTCGGTGCTGCTCTATATAATAAGAACGGAGATGCACAACTAGATGTTATAGCAGTATAGTCTCCCACCTTCTTAACATGCCTTCGTAGTGTAGTCCTCAAGCACACACGGCGCGTATTCCAGAGATCCGTGGTTCGAGTCCCGGCGAGGGCATTGGTCATTTCTTCACTTTCCTGCTTCGAAAAAATACCTAATGTCTCTACAGCAGTGCCCTATGCAAAATTTCTAAGTTCTATGGCTAATCGTTTTTGGGGTATGGGAGGTACATACATACATGCGTAAGTGCGTACAGATGTTAGGAAAAAATTCCTTTTGAATCCACTTTACAATCCGCTTTGAAAAAAAGCTGCCCTTTATTCTGTTAGTACGTACGGACGTCAAGCGAAAAAATCTTCCAAATTGATTCGGGAACGGTCAGAATGCGTATGGCCGTTGAAATATGATACCGGAAATCCTTTACTTCGTACAAGGAAGTAAAAATGACTAGTTTCTCTTTCTTAATTCCTTAGGAATAATTTGTTTATAATATCATATTAATTAAGTTCTTTTACTTAAAGAAAACTCACTGTTGTTTGTAGGTATAATAAAAATATAAAGTATAGCAATTTAAAGCTTGCTTAATGTACCATTAAATTTTCTTCCAGTCCGTTTGTAAGAAAAATGTTGCATAATTCCTAGATCCTGTACTACATTGCACCGACAAATCTCGAGATGCCAGTAGTACTAGCATTACTGTCTCACTATTGCCAACCTTCAATATTAAAAGTTTTTTAAAATATAT
>KK118901.1:224472-310652 GCA_000611955.2 Stegodyphus mimosarum
TATATAGCTGTAATGCAGTCTTTTTAATTTGCTATCCAATACATGGCGGTACTTTACACACGCATTTCTCATCTACTCGGACTAGCAAAATACTTTTCATAATACTGTCATTTCACGTGGAAAAAGAGTTTTAATTTTCTTTCAAATTATAACTGCAGTTGAATAACAAATTGAAGGATAAGGCAAACTTCTTAATAACTTATTTTATTTTTAATAATATATGTGTTTGGTATAGTTTATAATATTGTTGTCATTTCAAATACATTATTTTTTAAATATATAATTCATCATCTTTAATGAACATTTACACTGTTAATGTAATGAATTAAAAAAACTCTATCCCCATGTATTATGTATTTTGGCGAAAAAATAATCAATTTCTTTCTAAATAATCCTTCCCTTTCTGTAATCACAATTTCTGATAGGAAATTATGAATATTTTCAATGATAAACTTTAATGAAAATACAGACATTTGAACTAGACTGCAACCATAATTCTAGGACATCACATAATGCAGATGTACACATATCCAATACAAAATAGTTTTCTTAATATGAGATTTTTCTTAATGTATCAACATTAGGAAATCTATTATACAAAACAGACTGCTGCATTGTCGAGACATTAGGTTATTTTAATGCTGGAGACATGAAAAATGAGCAGTACCCTCCCTGGGACTCGAACGTGGACTTCTCGAATACGCGTCGAGTATGCTACCGTTACACCACGAAGGCATGCTGAAATGAGGGAAAAAATACCTTATGTACTCCCCCTTTTAAAGGGCTACTGGGAATCAGGCGACCCAATCGCCAAATCGTGGTGGTGAAAAATCATCATCCACCACCTTTTAGTTCGCACAGCGCTGTAGAAACAATAAGTGCTTTTGAAGAGGAGACATGAAAAATTAGCAATGCCCTCACAGGGACTCACCTGGACCTCTCGAATACGTGCCGAGTGTGCTACCGTTACACCACGAGGGAATGCAGAAAGGAGGGAGACAATCCCTTATAAGATATCTCAAAGATTTCAGGACACTAGATTGATATAACTTTTTTCTCTTCACTAAGCCAGATTGCTAAAGTCATGTTGCAATTATTATGTCCTGCTTATAGCAGTTATTATGTTATTAATTACGAATAAGGAATAATTATCGACCTTTTTTTACCCAATTACGCGAAGTAATTTTTGAGCAGTTCCCAGTAGTACCTAGAAGGATACATTTGTCTTGAAATACATTGTATAAAATTGTATGCATTTGTTTAAGATAGAATTGTATGTGTTTGTACATAGAAAATTTTAATATAATTTAAATCACTTTCAGTTAGAACGCAAAGATATGTGTCTAGTCTAAGAAATATATAATTTTAACACATATGAATAGCAGCATTTTAAATAAATGCCCAAACACTGAATGAGTTTCTCTCGTTGCTCGGATCCTACAGTGCATACAAACGTGACTTAACAAATTTCCCTAGAATTTTATTCTTTAACTACTAAACCCAATCTGTATTATAATTTCTGCTCACCTCATTAAGATTCGACTTCTCAATTTAACAAGGAAACAAGAATTTAAACACAGATGTTTTTATCATCCCACTTGATGATACCTTTCTTTCTTTAAAAATTAAAAGGAAAGAAAAATAATGTGCTGTTTGATTGTTTTTAGGAATTTTTGCAGGTTAAAAAAACTTCCCATGTGAAGAATTAGCCTTCCCATATGAGATATGTTGATCGAAACTAAAGAGATTTGCCTGAAAGTAGTTTTAAATAAACTAAATTAAAATTCTCACATTTAAAATCTTTCAAATATCAATGAAATGTAGAGTTTTATAATTTTAACAAAATATTAAAATGTATACTTTTTATTAAAGAGGATAGAATTCATGATTACTTTACCACCTATAGGTGTTTTCTTATCATCTGAGTTCTTAGTTCGAGAATGCAGAACAGATTTGACATTGAATAGGATCGACAGTTTCTCAGCTTTCACAGAAGTGACACGGCAACTCAAGAAACTATTTCGATCCCATGCTGGTAACTTAAATATAACTGTGACGATTCTGTGCAACAAAGAAATGTGCATTCATACTTTTAATCATCATCACATCAATATCAAAGATCTCTTTCTTATCATGTCGATCATATGCTGTCTATTAGTGTCTGTCGTATGCCGATGTTGATCCTATGTCGGTGTCCATTCAGTGCCATGTCTACAGTACACAAAGTTAATTACGGGCAGGGTAGATCATGTGCAGTGTCGATAGTGGACGTCTGCCAAGCCTATAGTTTGATACTGATTAATCGATCCTACTACCATGTAAGCGGATGTGCCCGCAACTTTCATCTCTTCTCTTTAGAGAAAAACGTCTCTTGGCCAATACAATACAAGAAGAGATCCAGGAATTCTACTATATTAGTTGCATGCTCTTCTGAAAACCTGGGAACCAGTTGGGAAACGACCAGGGGTGCTTGTATCAACTGAGACTTTTTAGAAACAGAAAAACTTCAATGCTATAGAAAAGTTAAATACAAAAATGACATCTTTTATCTCATTACATTTTGAATTTTTATTTCTGTAAGATACCGAAGTTTAAAAAATTCAGCGGAGAAGATGCAGCTCAGAAAATACTGTATTAAGTGACATTTACTAACATAGTGCAGAAAATATAGATTTTAAAAACAGACATGCAATATCAACTTTTTAAAAATTACTAAACTTGAACCTTGATTAGACATTTTAATAAACAGTGGTTTAATGTATTTTGACCTAAAGTTTTAATGCAAGGCATGAATCGTTCCTCTTTCATAAGATGAGATCATTAGCATACTTTTGGTTTGTTCAGAACACAGAATTTGGATTTGAAAACTAAGAAATATAAAGACTAAAACAGAAGAGTGAAAAAATTCTTAAAATAAGTGCTTTTATATTGTAAAATGTACTAAAATTGTACCAAATAAGTAAAAAAATGCTGAATATATGAATGTCTTTTAATTTCGTAACTTAGGAAACGACACTAGGCATATTGTTGCGTTCTACGGGTTCGTGGATTTCGAGCGATTAATGACAACACTTGATGAAGAATCAAAACACAATTTACTTGTCAGTGTTACTCAGGATAGTTCTGAAAGAAGAGTTTACAGTTTTCGAAAAGACCACGTTAAATACGCTGGAACAATCGGCAATACAGTCTTCAGGATACAATGGTGGAAACAGCTTCACGGCAAAGCACTAAAGTACATCTCTCGAGTCGGTCGATCGCTCTCAAGCTAATCTCTGAGCTCAAAACACTCAAGATAAAACTCACGATACACTCTGCTACTAAGCTTACAGGCAGGGTTTATATATCTTTTGACCTGTTTTTGAGAATATTCTGGGGTAAACCGGTAAGAATTCGTTTCAGAATGTTTTCGCTCGTCTATGGCATATCCCCGATTTTGTCGCCAAATGAGCGATTTTGCGCCCAATCTGGCAACCCTTCCTTTCCTTGCAATTTTATGGCAACCCTAAATCCGCTTTGAGGGGAAGCTATTTTATCGCAGCTGGGCTTTTCATAACAATATTATAAGACATCACTACGGGAAAAATAAAATAAATGTTGAGAAACACTTCACTTTCTTAATCATTGAATCACTTGATGGGAGATGCAAGAAAAGTTAGAAAATGCAAAAATAACTTCGGATATATATTGAAACTTCACCTTCTTGACGAATCCATTAACCATTTCATTACCATCTTCAATAATGCCTTATGGCAACCAAAACGGAAACAATCCATATTTGGATAGCTAAGGTAAAACCTAAAATTGCAGAAAAAAAAATCGATGCTCGTGCCGATATCATTTCCTAACAGCCGATTTTGCCCCGGCAGTGTATCTGGGTGGATCGCTATTTCAGTTATGCGAATACTGGATGACTTGTAGAATTGCGATTTAGGAATAATCAGTATAGAATATCTGACAACAAACTTCAAAATATAGCTTTATTGTTTCCAATGACAACTCATATGAAATTTTGCCCATTTAGAAGGTTTCCATTTCAATTATCTGCATAAACAAAATTGATTTTGCTGAAAAGAAATTCATATACATTTCACAAAAGTAGAGATGACTGGCTTTGCCAAATTTCCCATTACTGAAATGGAAGGGAAATAATGATCGTTTCAGAATCAATTAATTTCATTACAGCAGTTTTCTGAATATATAAAGATATATCTGTATCATAATCAATCCTTAACCATAAAAGTAAATAGTTTGATTTGCAAGAAGCAAAATGCCAGTGAATCAGTTGAAGAGCGATTAAGTATTTATCGGAGCAAGAAAAAAGAAAAACCAATGAATCTCTGGCCGGAATTCAAACTCCGGATTTTCTGATGCTAGTCGGATGTAACTACTAATTACACCACGAATGCACGTGGTGATGAAGGCAAAGATTGCTTACATTTAGCTCCTGGAAGGGTAAAAAATATATGCCAACTCATTACAGATCGTACAGATTCTTACTCGATTTCTAAAACTTAATAAAAATAAAGATTGCTACCATATGTTTGTAAAGTTCCTGACAGCTGCGAAAAAAATAGAAAGAGAAAGAAAACCCTTTATGAAGGTTTTGCTAAAAGAAAGAAACAGAACAGAAACTTATTGAGATTTTTTTTCACTTGCATATTTAACATGACTCATTCCCGATAATTTTCCCTCACGGTAGAACTAGAGATGGATAAAACCCCTCTTTTATGGGATAGGATCAAGCCATTCGCTCACTGAGTAGAACTTGTTTATGACTCACCGTTCACTAACAATAATTTTGATAAAAACATCGGGAGTGCGGAGTGAATCAAGAGCGATTAACAAGGATGGAGCAAACAGCGGGAAGAATCGAACGAGCAGCGAAATCAAAACTGAGTGAACCAAACGCTAACTTCCTTAAATGATTTCTTTCAACTGGCTCTGCAGATTTCTAAAACCTCCTTTCTACACAGAACTAACAATAAAATTCTTGAATAAAAAATATTTTTGAAAAAATGGGAAATGACAAAAACTGAACTCATTTTTAACATGACAGAACAAACATTCCGTTCCCCTCTAAAGTAGAATTCGAACTTTCCTAGCATACTTCCAAGAAGAGCTCTCGGTGGATAAACTCTAAAAGAGCTCCACTCTTTTTTCACGAATCAGGCATTCTCTCGCTCAGTAAATCAATTCCTGAACAGTGAATCAATTCCTAAACGAATAGCACGCCTCTACTCCTGGTAGGCTTTCAACAAATGTTCCCGCGCAGTGTAAAAGAGCTACCACTCCTTTTTCCAGAACCACCTTTCGTTCTCTCTGTAAATTGAATGGGTTCTTTGAATCAGTTTCGGAGCAAATTCTAGGCAGTACGCCGTCATTAGTTTTCAAAATTTAAATTTTGTATATCATTCGGTTCAAACGAGGTGAAAGCGCCCACTGATTTTCGGGAAACAGAGGTCAGAGGTTTCCTATAACAAAATCTCTAACAAGCTTAGGAAATAGCTAAATAGTGTTAGTATTTGAATCTTTATATTTTTAAACTGTAAAACTGCTTGAATCATCATGCCTTGTAATTCTCCATCTATTCTTCAAAGGAGAAAGTCTGTTTATCCAAAATAAGGAACTTCGTGTAATTCAGGGAATACAGGGAATTTGAAAATGACCAAGCTAAACCGATGGAAATCTGTTGTAACAATGTCAGATAAATATGGAATGTGAACCCAAATTTTTCAGCCGCACTCAATAAATACTGTGTCGAACATTCATTGAAACACGGGCCGAACATTGTCATGATGAAATGCAATTCCTCTGCGAATGGCCAGTTTGGAGTAACTGGCAGTGACTTCTGCTTTCGGAACTGGGATCTGAAACGATATTTCTCTTAGTTCATGATCTTATTACATGGCAATTCTTGGGATGGAAGTCACTAAAGGTGGCTCATTTAATTAACACACTATCTTTTTCTAGGAACATTTGCATAATATCTACTTCTTGTCTCTTTTAAGAAAGGAGCTTCTTCATTTCATTTCAAAAGATAATCGCATACTAAAACTCTAGCAAGCAGGTTTTGCTATGTCAAAGTATTGGGTATTCATGCATCGAGGCGATTTATGCACATAAACTTTATAAAAAGATCATGTACTGAGCTTTTATGAAAATTTAGACCGTCTGATGAAGTGTGAAACAGGAATTTTTACCAACAGTTTTTCGAACTGCATAATAGGAATATTTAACGATAGTCTTTTAGCAGGTCCTCGTTTCTTGTTTACAGAGGAAGGGCGGTTTCGTTTTTTAGTTACAGAGGTTCCTCCGGGTCATCGTCTTTGAGGCTGAAATTTCCTCGCTTAAATTTTCCAAGGCGTCAACTAATGGTGTCATCAGAAGCAGATCCTTATCCACATAATATAAACAATTTTCAAACCATCTACCTTTTTTAAAAGCTCATTTTTTAAAAAAAAGGAATGAACTTTTTCATCGTGCATTTTTGTCACAGCAGTGAAAGAAAATTGTTACTATATATTCAAGAATACAACTGTGTGAGTAGGAATATCCGATTTTTCTCGTTAAAACAAATTAGATGTAGACTTGCTTTGCCTAAAAAAACTGCACAGCATTCCGGAAGACTCAATACTACACACTCCCTTTCACAATACTGGGAAAAATCTTTTTCGATTCTAAATCTAAACAGTCTAAATTTGCAGTTTTTCAGAAATTAACATTCTCCTCCGATATTAATATCATACAACTATTTAAAGTTAATAATATTGTTATTGCGAAATATTTAGGTACGGTTGAAGTAATTTTATTTTTAGCGACAAATTACATGTAGTTCCCCCTTAGGCGCACGTCACTCTCACACTCGGAAGCAAGAAAACGAAGCAGTTCGTTAAGCAATTCAATAGTCTTCCAGTAGATTTTGTTCGTGCGTGAGCTGTAAGTGCTACGTGATCCTAACATAATAAGAATCGCTATGAAATTATTACGATAGAATTTTACTGCTAAGCTAAAAGGTAAACTATGCATCCTAAAATCCTGCTAAGCTAAAAATTAAACTATGCTACTAGAAGGTATTTAAAATCAATACTTTAGCGAAGGTGAGAAATAAAAATAAGTGTTTTGAATATATTTATTTCCAAATTAATGTAACTTTTAGTAAGGCGTACAAAAAGAGTAGCACCATAATGTGAATATTTTTACTGCTAAAAGCATTTGAATGAAACATTATTGGAACTTTTAAGGAGCAACCGTCTTAAAAGTATAAATATTGTGCTACCTATTAATCTGATATTTCAGAACTGAATCAGGGGTAATCAGGGGTAAATTCACTTTTCAAGTTCACGTAAAGTTTGATTTTGATGCAGAGCAATATGTTAACAGTTAGTATAAAAAAATATGCGTGATCGAAAATTTCACTTGAGGCAGATGAAATGAGCATGGGCAGAAAATTTCTGTTGAACGATAGATGTGCATTATCCGAATAATAAAGGAAAAAAGTGATATTTTGTGAGTAAAAGACATTATAAGAAGAAAAGCAATTAAAAGAGCTTATTTTAAAATTTGCTAAAACATTGTTTTGATGATCAAAGAGAATACAGCCGGCTGTTGCTGTTTGTAAATGCTATAAATATCCTGACACCTATTTATTATTATTATACGTTATCTGATTTCATAAAATCGGTTTATATCGTACTTAACAATATTTTTATGACACACACATATATATGCGTTGCGTCCTATATGTTTGTTTTATAGCCATCGCTCTTAGGAATATATATAGTATAACGAGAGTACGTGAAAACTCGTCAAACACAAATAGCAATTGATCAGAAAATAAATTTTATGTTGGGTCGAAGGGAAAGTTCTGTCGTATTTTAAATAGGGAGGTGATTTTTCTTGTAAATTAAAAAAAAATCTGTCTAGTGAGTCAATCGGATTTTTTTTTGTTTTTTTAGCTGCTGTATAATATAAAAGGTGCCCTTTTTTATCGTTCATCATTTACTTGTGATATTTAAAGTGAAAAACATGTCAGTAGATAAAGTGCATTTATGACACTGCATTTTATATGAGTTCCAAAAAGGAAGCAACGCATCGGTTGCATGTAAAAATTTGTGTGCGGTATTTGGAAAAGATATTGTAAATGTTCGTACTTGTCAAAGATAGTTTAGCAAATTTCGTTCCAGGAATCTGAGCCTTAAAGAAAGTGATCGATCTGGACGACCATCCAAGATCAATAATTATATTTTGCGATACATGTTTGAAAATAATCCACATTTAACAAGTCGAGAAATTGCAAAAGAGTTTGGCATTCATCATACAACTGTTCGAGATCACATTAAATCTCTTGGGTTTGTGTTAAAGCAAAGTATTTGGGTTCCACATGAATTAACGGAAAAGAATTTGTCTGATGGTGTAAGAATGTGTTCATCACATCTGATTAGACACAATGTGGAGCCTTTTTTGGACAAGCTGGTTACTGAGATGAAAAGTGGATTCTTTACGAGAATATTAAGAGAAAAAAATCTTACTGCAAACCAGGGAACACTATCAGCAACATTTCCAAAACCAAGTGTCCATCAGCAAAAAGTACTGCTTTGTTTGTGGTGGGACAAGAAAGGTCCAGTGTACTACGACTTGCTGAAACAGGGAAAAACCATCAACGCGGATCTGTACTGCAATCAGCTGGATCATTTGAATGCAGCTATCAAAGAAAAAAGGGCCAGTATTAGCGTCCAGAAAAGGAATAGTGTTCCACCACGATAACGCTAGCCCGCATACTGCAATGGTGACACAACAAAAACTGAATGCGTTAGGATGGGAAGTCCTTAGTCACCCACAGTATTCACCTGACATTGCACCATCTGATTATTACCTGTTCAAGTCTCTGCAAAATTATCTAACAGGAAAAAAATTCAAGTCTTTTGAAAGTGTTTCTAAGGCAGTTGCTGACTATTTTAATTCCAAGGATGAGAACTTCTACAAAACAGGATTTCACAGGTTACCTGAAAGATGGCAACAGGTTGTAACAAATAACGGAGCATATATAATTGATTAATATTAAACACATATTTTTATAAATGAATTCAAATGTTTTCTTTGAAATACGACAGAACTTTCCCTCCAACCCAATATAAAGCAATAATTAACTCATGAATACTTCATCTACTTTTAGTTTTAATTAGAGGAATTCAAACATTTACTAAGTTTTAGTAAACGTAAATTTTATAAAGAAATCGTTTAAACATATAATGTAGTTTAAAGGTTTAAAATGCACTAAAACTCCTATTTTATGGAGCTCAGTTATGTGAACACTGTACAATTAAAAGTTAAACCGCAAATCAGAAGAAGAAATTGATTATGAGGATAGTGATCCTTTCCAATATTACAATATTGGAAGTCCTTATAATAGAAATAGCTATGAAGTAAGGTCAAAAAGACTCTCAACCCAATTTCGAATAATATGCTTAAAAATTTCCAATATGCACGCATGTGAAATGAAAAAAATTCAAAACAAATATAATAGCATAATTCATAGTTGATGATTAAAATTTACTGAATTAATCTCCAATTCTTTTTTTAAGACAGGCACTAGTCATTTTCAGGCTTTCGCCACAACAAAGGCCAGAAGCAGGGGTAATTTCATTATGGAAGCACTTAATAGGCGCCTCCATAATTAGCAAATCAAATTATGGCTACGGCAAGTCGAAATATACAAAAGTTCACTAATAAAATTACCAGTTTACTTCGAAAAGCATTAAATGCTCAAAATCATCACAATTTTATCTCTTTTAGACTCAATTAGTTACACATAAAAATGAGTCAAAAATGTCTTTTTAGTTGTTAATGGTTCTATGAAAGGTTTCAGTGAAAGAGATGAATAAGAATGGTCTTTAAAATATTAAGTTTTCTGAAGCTGAATATGCTCAAAAACATAAAGATGTCTTATGATTTTAAGCTGCGCAGTTAAAAACACGTTTTATTTTATAGTTTAAATAAACATATAATATTGGTAGTTACTGATTATTGTACAGTTCTCTTAAAAGAATAGATGAAATAATTACACCACTTCAAACTGTGAACTGTTATTATTAGTAAGTCTTTGTAAGTAGGTAGATTTCTCAATTTGGAAGATTTCAATTTTTTTTTAACAATAGAAAAATAACTCCTACAGGTATTTTTCATTAAAAGGAGTAAGTTTAACAATTCATAAGAATAATCATCTTCAGAAAACTCATGAAATTAAATTTAGCACATTTTGACAGACACTTAAAACAATTCTAACGCACATCAAAGATATCATACGAATTTGAACGCATTAAATAGCAATTTATTTTCTCTGGCATCTTCTTTTTACTTTTAAGTAATGTATTCGTGAATAAAAGTTCAAAACTAAAAAAAAAATTTAAACCCCTTTCAAATTAAAAAAAAAAGATTTAATTGCAGAAAATCTCTCTATCCCTTAAATTTTCTGTCATGTTTGCTCCCTTCTTATTTCCCTTAAATTATATCACTTATTTTGGAGGGGGGTCATGCTTTTAATTTTACGATTTAGAAGGGAATTGCTTAAGAGCCGTAGGGAGTCCGAAACTTGACCCTTGGTTTCCTGTATTAAATATCTATTGCGCTAGGCTTTGGTATAAGAAATTTTTATCTTTCTGTTTAAATGCAAACGCTTTAAACTGAAGCATTTATTTATTTAACATGAACACAAGTGGGTATGTTTAGATAGATATGTACAAGATTTTTATGTCCATGGAATTCCTTCACGTATAATAGCTTTATTGAATTCTGAAATATCCCAGCGAAATCATTACTTGTAAACTAATAGGCAGTACATGCTTACGACTCAACGTATGAATGAATGATGATATTTCAAGTTCAAAAACCCTATTATTTCAAAGATTATTTCTGTTTATATAATCTTAATAGATTCTTATCAGTGAATTAATAATAATAATGATTAAAATGGAGCATTATTATTAATAATGATTAAAATTAAGCACTTGTTGTCCAATTGACATTCTGTCTTTTTAGGAGTAAGGCAGACTTTTGTTTTGTTTCCGGAAATACAATGGGCTTTCGCAGTTAACAACAACGCTAAACAAATGTTGAGCTTTGTCCCTTATCAGTAAATAAAGTCTTTTTTACATAGATTGTGTAAATAAATCCTATGCTTCCAGCCATTTGTCAAGACACTTCCTTCGATTTTACTTTTGCTTTCAGATTCTTCTTTTACCTGATTTATTAACAGGGACCTGTTAATGACTGAACGGCAAACTCATTTATTACTAGCCCATTTTTGGACCATTTATTTATGTTCACTGAGTTACTGTGGCATATGGTGTATGCATTTAATTTTAACATAAGACTTTTACACCGTTTACCATTTTATATTAATTAATATTAGAAATAGAAAAATTGAACCTCTCTTATATGTATATCGACAGCCAATATATTTTTACTACCAGTTGTTATTTCACTTTAGGGGAAATTAAATGAGATAACGAAGTAGCCCGCTTATATATATAATGCAGACTCGAATCTCTCTAATAAAAAAATAAAATAAAAAAACTTCGCAAAAGATCACATCAAAATGCACATTTTTGTGTTTACCGTTGTTTAATGGATTTCGGGCGATGCCTTTATTTGCAGTTTTTACTTTTTAAACATTTCTACTTTTCTCCTGCACTATGTTACAACTTCTTAGCAAAGTGTACTAACAATTAATAGTTATTTTTTTATTTGCACTAAATACATTAAAACCATTCACGCTGATGCTATACTAATTGTGTGTTAAATATATAACCCAAAACGCGGAAATCTATCAACTTATTTTTATCATTTTATTAAGCTATTTAGGTATAGCTGAGCATTGCAGCTTTGTAAATCAATGGTAACTGCATTCTGTAGTAACGCTAGTACACAGTCCTTTTAAATACGTTTGCAATTTGACTTGCGAAACCAATGTATGTACTTCTACCTCTTTTAATTTTAATACTTTTCTTTTTTGTTTAAATTTAACATAAAAGTAGCTTGAATATGAATGTTATAACGAAACATGTCAAGAGATAGCTGTAAAATATTTCATTAGGAGATTTGGATTTATTGAGTTAAGGCAACGTACGCTAGGTCTATCTACCTAAAGAGACGATGCATCTGTGGAGCACTTTCTCAGGAACTGACTCGTATCCACCTTATACATTAGGAGTTCCACAAAACTATCGTGCAACCAGTTCATTTGCCGGATTGAACCAGCATTGTTCAGCAACTTTAACGCTCGGACAATGATGGCCTCTTCATTAGCGGAATATTAACGGAAACTGATTCGTTTTTATATCATTCATTGGAAATACTGTAATTCAAAATTACACCTAGAAAATTTAAAAGCAGATTTTTTAAGAAATAATATATAATTACAATTAATCTATTTCACCATCATCCTCCTAAAACGACTCAGTGTTCCTGAGAGTATAAAGAAGCATATGTATTAAGCAATATCTCTCTAAGATGACCTCATACGCAGAAGAATCAACAAATATGGAGCCATGAATGGCTGCTATAAAGATAATTCTTTTTATTCGGTTGCACATTTAGACATTTCTTATAAGCACTTTAAAAATATTATCTAATATTACGGATATATTTTATATATTGGAAAATTTTAGTTACTGCTAATTTAGTTACTGCTTGAACTTTTATAACATACCGAGAAGTTTACCATGTTCCTAAGGCAACCACTTCTAAAAGGGATTAGTACAGCTATGAAATTTTGATATTAAATTTCAAATTTCTAAAACCCCCAGCTTCATAGAAGGGTAAATAAGTAAACCCTAATTGATCATCTTAAAGATGTTTTACTGTATTTAGCTCTCCTATTTAAGTAAATAATTTTTACTTCGTTTAGGAAACATTTAAGTTTTCTACATTTTTTATTTGACAAATTTTTTACTATTTACTTTTCTTTGTTAGCACACAATGAATCATCTTCCAGCGATGTCTCCTAAAATTGACCAGTAATCGGCTTATTGTGAAAGATTGTTATATGTTGTTAGGGAGGTATTTTATCACAGTTACCGCTAAACTGCTGAGAGATTATAGCGTAGAAAATATGGCTTCGTTCTAAGAAAAACTGGTACATATTAGTAATAAGAACACAAGTACTGGCCAGTGTCTTTTATTTTTTAAGATCATGTTTTTGCTTGGACTATCTGAGTTTTCAGAATATCTTGATTTATGCACAATCGTAACAAAAATCAAAAACGAAACTGCATTAATATTCTTGAATGAGACTTAATTTTCTATTGATACTTAGCCTTTGAAAGCTTTTAACTAGTAAATTTTAGGCGACTATTTATCCTTGTAAATTTTTAATTAAAAATAAAAATTAATAGCCTGAAATTTCATTTCATTAGATTGCCCTTAGTAGAGATAATTTACAAGGATAAGAATTGCATACTTTATTTTACACTAATTTTTAATGAATGAAAAGTCTCAAATGAAATTTTTCGTATTTCTGTAGCCAGTTGTTGCAAACAAAAAATCACTTTTAATACTGTGTTATTTAAATTTCTTATAAGCATATGATTTTCAAAATAATAACTAAAACTTAATATCCGTGTTCCGATCCTGAATGATTATTATTTGATTAAAGTTATCAGAAGCAATCCTTTTTCAGTAAAATGAAGTTATTTTTTGTTTCTATGTACCAAACTAAAAACGTTTAAGATATTTCGCGACAAATATATTTTTAAAGAACGCGTACTAATTTCCATATTTTAGGTTTTAAATCGAACAAAATTTTCTTAATGTTTTTATTAAATTTATACATTTTATGACCCATGAGACAAATAATACTAATTTTATTTGTAGACTGCATATGTTTAGTATTACTATTTACATGTATTGCAAAGTCTGTGTATTAACAAATGGTACATGAATGAGAACCTTTCTAATTACGTTTACAAACATTTTATTTAATGGATCTTAATGATAACTAATATACCTAACTGAAAATTTCAGTATGTCTACTACGGACAGTTAACTCTCTGCCTCTTCCTTGTTTATCCCTTTTCTTCACATAACTTTTAGTTTTTCAAAAGAATATCGTCTATTCTACCGAATCATGAAAGGAATTGGTAGAGTGCTGCAAAGGAATCCATCGTTGTGGTGTAGCCAGGGTCAGAGTTAACACAAGGAAGGAGATCATTTACAGCTAATTATGTCTAACAGCTTTCACTCTCCTTCCACTTTGGGGGAATGGTCGGCAATACGATATTGCCCTCAGATCATGTATATCGTCGAAAGACCAAGCATAACTCCTAGTGCTTAATTTTAGCCGTGTGGTAATTTTAACGGAGCTTTTGAATAGGAAGATAATATTGTTTATTTAAGCGGTAATAAATAACATATAACAATGCTTTGTTATTGTAAGCTGTTTTCAAGCATCGTTTTACGTAATGAAAATTCTACACTTTGTTAAATATTGTAGTTTTTCTATACTCTTCGAATGTTTCTGTATATAAATATAGGGAATTGTAGTTCTGATAATGAAAAAGCTATTTATTCGGTCAAGAAAGTTAAACTTTCCTATTATGCGTATGATAAAAACATCAACTTTAAAGTTTTGTTGCTGAGACCGAAAAATATTTAGAACACGAGAAAATGTTGAACGTAATTTTCTAAAATTAAATTTTTTTGAATATATAAATTTCAAGCAGTGTACTTCTAAAATTGCACTATATGCATTTTATTTCTAAATATGTCTTTAGATTATGAAGAGAGATATACAAATTTTCCAGAAACATACTTTAATGTCATAAAACAACAAAATTTTATATCCATGCTTTATAAGCAAAAATTATAAAATTTTGCCCTATGCATTTAAAGAAAAAAGATTTTGTTTAGGTAAATAATAGAATATGCACGTAAAATATGAGGAAGTAAATATATAAATAAAAAAATATATATATATACTGTAGAACTAAATGGAATTGAATGATATATTGCTTAAAAGTGCTGTGACCTTTGAGTAATTCTACTTTTCGAAATCTGTTTCATCGATTCCTGGTTGCTTTCGGTTCTCTGATAAAAGCTCGCACAACTGTTTCTCTTTCTTGTTAACGCAACGTCTCTCGCTCTTTCTCGTTCTGTTACATGGTTTGATTTATTCTATTAATTTTAAATCTATTTTGTAGAATCAGGCGCGTGACCGGGCAACCTCCCGCTTCACCACTATCTATGCTTAGAATAAGTGCCAAATAATTTTCAATAGATAAGCCTTAAGTTTTTAAAATATTGCCTTCAATCTTCCCCAAAAAATTCATGTGATTAACGAAGAATGAACGGAAAGGTCTATGATTTTCTATTTAGAAGTAAGGTTAGGAAAAGTCATCCTTCCTCAGCAAACAAGCGGCCTGAAAATACTTCGAAGATTATGTGACACGTTCAAGTCGTAAAGCTTTTGTTCTTTTACAGCTTTGAATATTTATCCGTATCCGGTCCCACTATAGAAAACAAGTATTAAAAAAAGAAAAAGAAGAAAGAAAAGAAAAAAATAAGTTGGAGTATTTAGTTTTAAGATTTGCTACTTATTTTCTAAATATTGCACAAAAGGGGGGAAGAAGACACAGACAAATAATTTTGAGTGGTTGTTTTTTACATTAATTTTGAATTTCAGTTACGTCAATAAATATAGAAAATATATTAAACTTTTTTTGGAATAATATAGAGAGCATGTCACCTTCGATGATTTCAATGCAATGAATTTATTTTTTTAGTTATCCAGCAATTTAAATTCTTGTTATTTTTAAACGATTTAATAGGGCAGTTATTAAATATGCAGGTAGTTTATTGAGAAGTATTTTATTTTATTTATTTATTTTGAGAGCGTCTGTATTTGGAACAAAAATCAAGTAATTACCGATTAGAAGGAAGCATAAAACAAGGGAATTTAATAGAATGCAAAAGGTAAGCCCATTAATAAAGCCTATTAGCCCATTAGTAAGCAAAATATCTAAGATTGCTGAACAGTTTTGGTTCAACATAGATCAGAATATCAACGAGCTGAACGAGCTTTTATCGTTTGTCTTGTGCATAAAGCAAATACAAACCAGTTTCCATTAGAAGGTCCTCCACAAATGGATGACATCATTTCCATAGATATATCTAATGGGAAGACATCTCTTCCCGTAGACAGATAACCTTTGTATGCTTTGCCGTAATGATTTAAACAAACAGTAAGCATATAATGAAAAACAAATTCTATTGCTAAAAATTTGATGTAATTGTAAGATCATGTACATCGTCGACATCAAGCCAAAACCACGAATCAACAACATCCTTTTCCGAGGGAAATAATTTTATTGGCATGGACTTTATTTTGCAAAAATCGATGTTCTACGCTATAGTTGTAATATGTTTATCAAAACAACTGCATTTTACTTTTTGATCATGATGCAAAACAAAAAAATAACAGAAAATTCAGTATTAATATTAAAGTGTATCACTGTTGTCCTCGGACGGGAAAGCTTGTTCATTTTCTTTCTGGTTCATTTACATCATATAATAGTTGAGATTCATGGACTAAAATTCTGAAATGATAGTTATTAATTTTTAAATTCTATAGCGTAGAGCATCGATTTTTGCAAAATTCTTAAAACTGCTTTTTTTTCCCCAGTTTTAAAACTTTTTCTTACGTTTTCAGCGAAACTCTAAACATCTAAAAATAACACAAAACATAGGCACATACTCTTTGTACTCTTCTTCTGTTTAAGGACAAAGGCGTGTCGACGAACAGAACCGAGGTATTTTACTAAATTTCGGAAATTACTATTTTAGGAGGTCCAATCAGCCCTTAGGGATAAATTATTTGGGCTCTGGCCAATTTGATCATGAGAAAGTGAAAAGTAACGGATCAGATCTAACGTCTTCCAAAGTTACTGTGTTTTCCTACAAATTTTGCTGTGTGCTGTGTTACTAGAAATAATGCTTTAACTTGTGTTGAGCTAATATAAATCACTTAATAATTGGTCGCTTGAAAAAAGAAGGCACAAATTAGAAAAAAAAGTTGTAAATAAATTGAGTTTATTCTCTCCAAAAACTTGTACGTTTTCTAACGAAGTGATCTCTACCGAAAGCATTTCTGTTTTGGAAAAAGGTAAGCAAATTTTAAACTCATTTGGAAATTCTGACAACTATATAATTATAACTAATATAACAACCGACATAATTATAATAAATAAAATAACATTTTATGCCATTCCAAATTCCTGCAGTATGCGCAATTATGCATTTAAATGTATTTACCTGAACTGAAAATTTCAGTACGTGGTAAACTTGTTCAATTATTAATTACCTGCGGTTATGAATTGTGCTCAGAATATTAATTTCATTTGTAATAATCTTAATTTTATTTAACTATACTATGCAGAGATATTATCATACAGACAGTTAATGCTTCCAAGTTGCTCAGTTAGAGCAAATAATTTTCTTAACAAAATTATTTCTTTAACGTGTGATATTAATGAAGGGACAATTATTTTAATTCTTATTCCAAGTTTTTCTCCGAACAGCAACACTAATCGCAAAGGCATGACTAGATTAAAATTTTCTACTAATGTCTCAACTTCATCGATTTTAGAGATCCGCAAAAGAAAAATGTCTTATACTTATCCATATTCTGTGACATATTCATTGTTCCTATATCCAAGAACTGAATTGTTTAGTCTCTTATGCTCTATTAAAAATATTAAAAATCCTAAGAAATCTGAGAATCATTGATGTAGTGACGAGAGAAAAATATAAAGCCCTCTTTCTAACTTTTACGCTGAAAAATCAACTGTTAATCTGTGCGGATTCTGTCAATTAAAAAGACAATGTCGATATGTAATTTGGCTTATTGCTTATAAAAACGTTTAAATGTGATCGAGCATATTTAAAGTCTTATTGAAGCTTTCAATAAAATCCTAACCCATAAATCAATAAACTCAGAATTAAAATAAAAGCTTAAAACTAACTTTATACTTAAATGATAATCCCAATGACGTAAATGTAAATTAATTAAAAGTTATGGAAGGCAATTTTTTTTGTAAGATATCATTTTTGTTTCCAGCTATATAGCCACATACTCGAATACCATTTACCAAGAGGAAAATATATGTTTCATTTTATGTTTTAAAAACAAATTAAGTACAAGGAATCCTCTTATGGCGACCATCTTCCTTAGAAGACCATCTATAAAAGTGATCGATGTTTCTGAGAACGGCGACTATTTACTTAGAAGATCAAAATTGTCTGCAATAAAAGATTTTCATTTTAAAAAAGTCTCACAGTATTAAATGCATTCAAATTTCACAAAGATAAAATAGTTGAGTAATACAGATAAAATAATGAAATTGTATATTCAAATCATAAATTCCAATATATATTTTAAATGAAGATTGCTAAGAAAAAACTCTCTTGAAAATTCAAGCATTGCCTGAAATCCATTTTTATTTGAATTCAAATTATTGGTTTGAATTAAAAATAGTATTACTTATATCGAGATAAAAACTGTGAAATGAATCTATCCAGGGACTTAGCTAGAGGGGGGCAAGGGAGGACATCTGTTCCTGGGCGCAGTATACAGGGGGAGCCAAACTGATGTTGCGATATTTCAGAATTAAATATTTTCCATTCTAAGCAAACAAGAGAGGGCGCGAAATCTTTAGCTGTCCCCGGGCGCTGAAAACCAGAGGTACGACTCTGAATCTATCATACGAAAAGTTTTAAACAGTGCTTGTAGTATACGTTTTAAGCTGTTATGAATATATTTGCTGTTCTATGTAATATTATTAAATGATTAAGTTTAAATATTGTAAGCCTATCTGTATCTTATATTGTCTTACGTTTTAGTCGCTACTAAACTTGCATTTTTGGTTACATTAAACCCATACGACAGAGTCTCTCCATATGATTTCGGTCGACGAAAAATAATATTAGACCTTTGCCGGACAAGATGAACCATGCGGCATAATGCGTACCACCATTTTTATTAAAGCTTTTTCGATATCATTGAAGCCCTAGAGCACATTATGTACTCAACCAAACCAGATGCTTATGTGCATAATCAATGGAGTGCGCAATGCAAGCGAGACGCTATGGTTCTGCTGAATTCAATCATTTGATCTGCTTTCACTGTATGTAACATTCATAACAGCATATCATTATCTATCTAATTTAGAAGAAATTACAGTTAAACTTCAAGGACGAACTGTTGGTATTGTGAAAGCCTATAACATGGTCCTGGAAATAATTGAGTTTTATATTGAGTCTGAAAATGTAGAAAAAAGTTTTGAGAGTATATTTGATCATGCTAGGCAAATGTGTAAAACGTTAGATGTAGAGCTTAAAATGCCACGCATCATTCGAAAGCAAGTTTATCGAAATAATGCTCCTTGTGATTCTGTGTTAAATTACTACAAAACTATTTTAGCAATCCCTTTACTCGACCATATCATTTTACAGTTAAAATCTCAATTTTTAAATCTAGAAAAGACTGCATCATCCTTGTTTTGCATACTATCATCAGTTTGCGCTGATCGTGTAGATGAAATTGCTGTATATGAATTGAAGGTGACATACAAAGATGATTTACTCTCTCCCCGGAACTTCTAAACGAAGAAATGAAATGTTGGCGACGGCATTTTGTGTCTATTACCAAAGGAAAGCTGCCAGATACATCAGTTTGGGCTTTAAAAGCTTCAAATAAAAATTTTCCCCCAAATATTGATGTGCTTTTGCTGTGCAGCTACACTCCCTATAACATCTTGCGAATGTGAACGTTCCGGAAGTGCTTTGAAAATCTTTAAAAATTATAATAGAGCTACAATAATGGAGGAGCGTAGACGTGTTTTTTGGCATTGATGCATATTCATTATATCAAAAAAATATCAATTGACAAAGTTATTGATATATTTGCCAGTTTACAGGCACAAAAATGGAATTTGGGAATATTTTAATTGGCGAATTAAAATGAAAAGCCAGAAAAATGTTTTGCCCTTTTTTCATTTTTATGTGCAATTTAATTTTATGTCCAAAATTAATGATACATTTACAACTTTTATGTATTTAATTCAATATCTTTTTTATATAAGTATATAGAACAGGAACATGGATTTTATATTTTTATTTATCTTTATTCTTGTATTATGAAAACAAAGTAAGATGAATTTCAAAATTCTTTTAATATTTCTTTGTATGTGTAGGTCAGAAATGAAAGTAAAATACTAGAAGTACTTTTTGCAACCATTATTTTATTTTTGTTATTTATTATTTCCTTTATTATACTTTTCAAATTGCTTTAATAAGGATTAAAGCGGTTAAGATGAAAAACAAAAATATTAAGTTACGCATTTAATATGTTTGTGAGGTAATAATTGTAAATACTATAATTAAATGCAATATATCCATGATTATGTTACATAATTTTATTATTCATAAAATTTATAACGTAATTATTAGTAAGGTAGATGCCATTAACATCACGTGCCATTCGTCACGTAATAAATACCCACAAGTTTATTACTTGTATATACTTGAAGATACTGTAATAGGTAGAAGAACAGTATAGATATGGGATTCGTAATGGGCGCACGCCCATATTTTGAACTGGCTACGCCCATGATTAATAATTTACATTTAGCACACCTCCTATAACAAAATTCCTCAAATATAACGGTAACTTTCATATATTAAGATAAATAAATTAATGAATTATGCAGCTTATTAACTTTCAATAACGTTTGTACAGTCATTAGGTTATTTTGAAGAAGGAGACACGAAAAATGACCCCGATTCGAGCCTGGACCTTTCGAATTCGCGCCAAGTGTGCTACCATTACACCACAAAGACATGCTGGAAGGAAGTAGAAAATACCTTATATACGCCCTTTTTTAGAGGGCCGCTGGGGCTTACGGGAACCAAACGTCAAATCCTAGTGGTGACGAATTACCGTCCACCACCTTTTAGTTCGGGCGCCATAGTAGAGTCATTAGTTTTTCTCCTTTATTTTTTTATTTATTTATTTTTTAAGCATGAGAGGCGAAAAATGTGGAATGCCCTCGAAGGGGCTCGAACTCTGGACCTCTCGAATGCGCGTCGAGTATGCTTCCAATTACACCACGAAGGCATGATGGAAGGAGGAAGAAAATACCTGATACATTTATGACGTGATATTAAATATTTTCTCATAAATTTATCAAAATGTTATAATGCAGCCATAGATTTTTTTCAGATACATTTTATATTTTTCCCGAACATTGTGGATATTGACATCGAAAATTTTAGTAAGAATAACGTTTTACGAAATAATTATAGCTGACGTTTATCCGTATTTTCATTTATGCTATGTAATCCACATTACTTGGGATAATTGCGATTCTACTTTATGTAAAGGAAAACTGATTTAAGTAGATCATAACTATTGCAAAACCTATATAAAATATTTATCGGTACAGAGAATACCGCGAATTAATTAATTCAGGTTTATATAATATTGCCGTTTAAGATAATTTTTTCATCGCAATTCATAATTTAACATTCATTTAAATTATTAACACAAGGTGGGTATTTCTCCGGTTTCATCATTTTTGCGGTCCTGTTCTTATGATAGAAGAATTTAAATTATTTTCAAAAGTCTTTACTGAAAACAAAATAAATACAATCCATAATCTACTGCATTAGTTATGTATACATTTTAATTGTACGTGTTCGATATGTACATTCCCAGTCAAACTATCAGATCTTACCCACTCATTCACTGGTTGGTCTCATGCTTACAAGAAAGAAACAGTACAATTTATAATTTGGAATCCTTTGAGAAACGTTTGATCAAACAAAATTCAAAGCGCAATGGAAAACGGATGTCTGGGTAAAAATGGAACTGCTTCGTAAACACGTGCAAATCAGTATCCATTTAGTAAAATAAATGATACTGTATGCCTTTACCACTTTATTTATACCGTGTATTACACTCATATGAGGTAACTCTACCTGATATGATAATTAAAACTTGGCATGCGATCGCCGTATTTTTGAACTCTTTCCATTTTAATTCAACAGGATTATTTTTATTCTAACTAGTCTCATCTCTCTTTCTGTCTGTGTTTTACTTCTAATTGGTCACTTTAGACATTTCAGCCTAATTATTTTAAAATTTCGTGACTATCTGATATTTAATTTAACGGCTATTTTCTTTGGGCTGAAAAACTTTTAAAATAGTTAAGTAATTTATTCCAGTCTTAGAAGCTCCGTTTGCCAGTTTTTCTGAGTAGCAGATCTCGAAAAATGAAACTAGAACCTCTAATTTAATTTTTATTAAATCATAAATCTATTTTCTCAACTATACATAACAAGTACTCATTACTCTTAAACTAGCAAAACTGATTCCAGATGTACTAAATATAAATCAAATTGTAAATTGTTTAGCTGACATGTTTCAGCTCACGGGAGTCTTCCCATTTAAGTATGCAGCGACTAATGGTGTTCAAGGTAGTAACACCCGTTTGCTTTTACTTAATAAATTGCAAAAATGTTGGTTGGGTCAGAACGGGAAATAGGTGACTTATGCCTCGAGGAAACCAGTGTTTGACAAAGAGTGTATTATATATTATTATACGCAGAGTATTAGTCATTTTTAGAGGATGTCGCTACGAAATGATTCTCTAATGTGTTAAGAAAGTATAAGATATTTTGTCCCTCGTTTCCGCATTCCTTCATGGTATATTTGGAAGCATACTCGACGTGTATTCGAGAGGTCCAGAGTTCAAGTCCCGGTAAGGGCATTGCACAATTTTCACATCTCTTGCTTCAAAAAACCCAGTGACTCAACATAAAATAATTAAAAATTTTTTAATTAAAAAAAATCAAAGTATTAAATATGTACTAAACGAAATTAAAATTACCTAAATGGGAAAACTAAATATAATTAACCCCCCTCTGATGAGACAATTTACGGTTCAATGATTTGGCTTTCTATGAAAGTGGTCGTCTTAGAAAGATGCGATTTAATACCAAAGCTTCTTAGCTAAACTAGCGAATTTAGAGGTGGTAGTCTTCGGAAGATCGTTCAGTCTTAGAAAGTTCGTCTTAGAAAGATGCGATTTAATACCAAAGCTTCTTAGCTAAACTAGCCAATTTAGAGGTGGTAGTCCTCGGAAGATCGTTCAGTGTACGTTATAAAAATTCAAGCAATAATTAAAGTAATTTCCAAGAAAATATCTCGGAAAAATTAGATAATATTTTAATGTGGTTCTACGAAATGTCTAAATGCGAAATTAAATGTAAAGAATCATCCTAAAACTAACCTTTAACAATTTTATATCTTTTGGGTCTGCTGTAGATGGCAATCACCTTAGAAAGATACTTATGTTTGTGTACACCTTAGATACTTTGATGTACACCTTACATACTTATGTTTATTTATGTTTCCAGAAACATTAGTCATCTTAGGGAGATAATCAGAGACTTTACTGCAATTAATATTATTTCTAAGAAAAATCTTCATTAACTTTTCTAGGTAAAACTTTACATCTAAACCTTACCAATGAATGACGTAAAAACGAATCACTTTCCGTTAATATTCCCCTGCTGAAGTGGCCGAGGTATGAAGTCACTGATCAGTGGTACTTCGACACGGTACAGCACGAGCTGGCTACATGAGATTTCTGTGGTTTTCCTAACGGATAACGTGGAAACGAGCCACTTCCAATACACATATTCCACAAATGTATCCCTTTCCTTAAGCAGATAGCCCTAGTGTGCTTTACTGTAACTAAATCCAAATTCCCTCCTGAAATATTAAATAGCTACCTACTGACGTATTTCGTCATAACAAACAAATCAACCACTTTTAGACGTGGTCGTCTAAAACTGAAATGTTAATGACACTTTAAGAAGTCTAAAAGTGAAATGTTAATGACACCTTTATCACTTCTTAAAGTGAAATGACCATTTAAGAAGACATACAAATTGAAAGAAAACAAGATTTCAATTTTACTAAAAGAATATGATATAAGCAAAATGAATGAAAATAATTTTACAATTTGTTACTTAATTAAACTATTTTAATATAGATAGCCTCGTACCGTTACTCATCTTTCCTTTTCTAATCCTTTTTAGACTATATCTTTCATAAACATTACGAATACAACTTTAAAAAAAAGCTATTAATTTAGTGATGACCTTTAATATTAAATACATAAATTTAAAATTATATCAACTCTTATGCGTAACATTAATTTTCTACTCATTTTCAGTTTTTCAATACGTAAATTTCCATTTTATTTTTTAGTATAAATATTAATAATTCTCAAATTCGATAACTAGAGGTAAAAATATTTCTCCTTTTTTCCTTGCTCTGACAAATCATTATGAAAATATAATTTACACAGCTTTTAAAGCTTTGAAAACGCATGTCTGCGATGTTATCGTCATGCCATAATTTGTAGGTAGGCTCTTTTTTTTTAACCCGGCATGACTGCGATGAAGTTCTTTATTTACTACGGCGCTGTGTTATACCACGATCTTTTAGAACTGCGATGCTTTCTCCTTACTTTTCTTCTTCCACGGTATTTTCTATAATAATATGAGCCTTTGGTAGTTTTGTCTACGACGTTTTCTTTCGCATTGTTTTCGCATATAACGGAAAAGACCTCCAAGTGTCTCTACTAAACGGTTTTGGGGATACCCGAAGTCATATTAACATCACCGGTGGTCAAGGTTAATGATCTGTGGTAGAGAGTAATTCACTTACACATGACTATTGGTCAAAATTGTTCATGTGATTAACACTGGAACTCAAGGCAAATAGAAGAAATTATAAACAAACCTGTTTTTCATCAGTAATTATGTAAGTATATTGAGCTAGAAATTTTATCTGAAAGTAATCACGTAAATATTATCTGTATAATTTCTTTCCAATGTTCTTTTTTTATTAATTGGTAGAAAGAAATTCTATTCTGTAACTTTCTCAAATAGTTGTTTGATTCTTAATGCTTATGAAGTTGTTGAATTTCCTTATTATTTTTCTTAATTTAATTTGTTGGTATACGTTCTTTGCTCCTAATTTGTCATGTTAAATATCTTTCGTTGTGTTTCCATGGAATGTCATTTCACCGCACTTGTGTCATATCTAAATTATCATATACTGACGTATATGCACAAGTATACATATACATTAGAATGCATGTATACATATATATTAACATTTCTGTATACATTAATATAGCCTTCGAATGTTAATTTATTCCCTCACAGTTACAATTTGAACAGCTGAGGAAAGGGGGAGAAAGCCTGGGACTGGCAGGTGGCAATTTATAATTTTCACTTTATAGGAAATGGTTGCAAAATAATGCTTGGTTAGATTATATGAGGTAAAGAACTACAGTTTGTGTACCAGACTTTATAATTATAACGAAAATTAACTTCCAACTATTTCAGAGAACTCAATTAATTGATAACAATTGCGTTCACGGGCTGTGAAATTCGAATTGCGTTGTTCCAAATGTTTCACGTAATTTTACATTAGTTTCCGTTTGCTTTTGAAACATTAATGCATGTTTCTGAGTCAATTAAATATCAGAATGAAATCTTAAATAATGATATTAAATTTTTAAAGGAACTTACTGACATGGAAGAATATTCGTGTTGTTAAGATTTGGAAGCTGCGCTATTTCTCATTATTATAGAATTTATCTGCTTTTTAATACAATCCTTACAAGCGAACAAATGAACATTAACTCTCCTGACAGTTCTAAGTTATAATTTCCGCCACATTTAACGTAAAAATTAGTAATTAGTAATATATTTATTAATAGTTTAAAAATATACCAAAAGTATCAGTTTAAAAACATCATCTTGGAACACTTGCATATTAAATTTGATATTTGCTACTTTAAGCATTTATCTAACGTAGTAATCAATGTCAACTATTCAAACTAAGTTTAATTTGAGCTTTTTATTTGCCTAAGTGCTATTTCCCTAGTGCTAACAGGGGAAATAAGCTGAAACATCTTCATTACAGTCTTCGAAGCCGGTGCTCTATGTTCGTAGAGTTAATTAGTTCTGCTTTTCGTTTAGGATATCATTCCCTTCTCTGTAAATGCAGGAAATTAAATATAGGGTACTTCGGCTAGTTAAAAATAATTACAACCTCCAGTAAACCTCGTTTTTCATTACCGAATATTCTGTGTTAGTGACGCACATTACTCTCTTCTGAATGAGAAAATCCTGTCCTCGCTGGCAATATAAAATGTTCCGAAAATCATATGAAATTTATTCTTTCAGGTTCAAACAGAGAAGTATTTAGTTCTTTAATTGCGAAATTTAAGCAAATTCTCCAGATTATAATATTAATGTTTGTTTTGCTCGAATGCGACAAAGGGAGGGAGAGAGGACTATCTTCTGAAGAGAAGAGATGCTTTTGGGAAGGACTTCCTACAGAATGCTGGTTCGTGTTACGTTTTGCATAGGAAAAATCGGGAAAATATCCATGAAGCCAGCCTGTTAACTCAGCTTTGGTTCAGTGGGATGAGAACGCAAAAGGACCCTACGCCTCAGTGTTCAACGATCTCGTCCACTCCGCCATTAGGGCACTACTATTGTGAATATGCTACGTATGAAAGCGAGTGTAATGAGGTAAATTAGACGAAGCCTTCCGCAAAAATTCAGGCTGACTAAAGCATCTTATATTAGAAAAGACGAAGAGAATAAAAAAGTGTGTGATGTAAATGCGCTCAGCTGATCTTATAATGTCAAAGAGAAAAATTTCTTCCTTTGGTCCTAAAGCAAGTTGAGAGAGCAGCCAGATTTTTCATATCTGCACGCGGGCGTTTATCGCATCAGATGGAAGTGCGTTCTTTAAAACTAAATTAGGTGTAATTTATATTATAACGTTTGAATTTTTATTATTTATGTTTGAATTTTTAATGTTTAACACAATTTAACGATGTTTTTACTTGAAACTCTGTGTACAGTAAATTCTTTAATTTTGTTAACTTTACTGAACTGCTCATTGTTGCAAAAAATTTGAGTTATTTTTCGAAATTAAGCAATAAAATAATTGATCTACATTCGTTGAATCTTTATTTAATATTATTTATTTATTATTAAATTCCTTTTAAGTTTATTACTAAGTCTCAAAATGTATATACAACTTTAAATTTGGTTTTAATCTCTGCTATTTAATTCTCTCATTCTCATTTCCATGCAGTTCCTTTCGTAGCGAGTTTTACGTGTTCGCTTATTCTATTCGTTAGAGAATCGAGATTATATAGTTACTTATATTAAGGCAAAGCCTTCAAGGGCTATCTCTTTGAGCGAACGGGTGTTTTTGTGGAGAATGTGTTAAATTCGTATTCATGTACTCATGGGGAAATACCCGAAAATTACCATGCAGCTAGCCCGTTCACCGACATTTGAACCCTGTTCAAACTACCAGTATTCAAAGATTTTACTGCTGTGCCGCTGATTAAAGGAATAACTTGCACTTAAGCTGTTGGCTAATTCCCGAAGTTGCTACTGAATGTTTTTTTCATTACGTCATTTTTAGCAACAGATACCAAATTCATGATGCAGTAAATACACGTGATAAATAAAAATATAAATTTATAATCTGCATAGAAATATTTAAGTGTATCAATATTTAGTAAAGTTAACCTAGTAAAAAGAACTAGAATGTGAACTCCTTTATCAAAGATTATTTATATTAGATAATTCAAATTCACATCCTAGCAAATTCTTTTAAATAGAACCCTAACGAATCTCAATCGAACTCGATTCGACCACATGCTTTTTAGTATTCTTAGTTCCGAACTGACTACATAATACAGCTAAAATCAGAGATTATTAATATGAACACATTTTTTGCAATGTAGCTATGATCTGGAAACAAATTAGATGCTTTGCATACATTGTTTTAAGAAATCAAAGCATAAGTACATACTTAATAAGGAAGAAATGAAATTTTTACTTTACAGAAATTTCTGTAAAAGACATCCGTAACTCGGATTAAGAAACTAAGTTTCAGTTGGGGATAAAAGTTTAAGCATTATTCGGAGACTGTGAAAAAGTTAGCCGCGTTATATAGTGACCAAACAAACAATGTCTAGAATACGTTTTCTGGTTGCTAATATAATTACAACATCTTTCGTAAAGACATCGGCTGCGGCTGGGAATTTAACCAAATCTATCCTCGTCATGGCTATATTGCTCTTATGCGTAGAGCACACCGAAGCCATACAGTCTAAAAAAATTTTAGTTAAAGAAAATAACGTTCAGTTAGGATCCTAATGAAGTGATCTGTTAATTCATTTGTTTAATCTTGCAATTTAAATGACTTCATCTTCAAAACTGAAATGTTTCATGCGTATTATTTTAATACATTGCGCTACGTTTTACTTAATTTTCTAAACTTCACGTTTTACTTAATTTTCTAAACTTCACGTTTTACTATAACATCTCTAAAATCCTGAGATTTCCTAATTATTAACAATAACATTTAATTACCGTCGTTTTAACTGCATATAAGTTTCAGTTATTTCCTCTTTCAATACTCAACCCCAAATATAAATATCATTTAAAATATCTTATATTCCATTTAACAGTATCTCTTAACGAAGTATTTCGCAAAGCCCAACGAAATTACACGCCGACTTTGTGAGCCCCTATCTGCTAAATGTCGCATTTATCAGTTCTCTTTCAATTAATATCTATGTCCAGCAGCAATACGGCATAAATTCGTTCTATCTGTTAAATAACAGTGCTCAAATTTGATTGAACTGCACGCAAGTTAATCGCGTTGATCACGCGCTAGTTTTTCCCCCGACTGTGCCGGTTTCGGAGCCCTATGTCATGCATCTAATAATCCAATTATGTTACATACGGCTTCTAATTAGAGCATCGGCTGCTCCGAATAAACTGGCTTCGAAACATGAATGGACCAAGTTAAAAAGGAGGCAATGAAGATGTATCGGGTGCTAATTAACGCTTTTTTAATTCAAAAGCTAAACGAGGAATTGCGTCAGGAGGGCGAAGATAGCAAATTAATTTTTTAACACAAAGGCTACCAATTCTAGGCAGTTTTACTCGCCATATATCTGTTTTCATCTTATGCAGCTGAAAAATTGGAGTTCTGGTAATCGAATGAAAGTCTTAAGGGATTTTTTCCTTCGTTAAACGTAAAAGCTTGAATAATATTGTTTTCACACTTCTGTTAAAGTGGTAAATTTGAAATTATCAGGTTTTATTCTTTTGAGAGTTTCAATTTCTTAACAAAAGTATTTTTTATTGTTTAAGAATCTTGTACATTCAGAGATTTATTTTTAAATTTCAGTTCGTGCTTTCTGGTTCTGAATCTATTATTCAAAACCGTAAAGCTTTAAAAATATTTCTTAAAGTCTCAAAAATGAGGGGTAGACACTGTATCTAAAATTTATTCTTTCTAAACTAGTAGCATTTTACAGAAAACGTGAAATGAATAGAATTTAACAAGAACTAGTCAAAAGCATTACTAGGAGTGTTATTGAAACATATCATGAAGGATACAGATCTGGTAACATTAATAAAACGTCTTTTTATTTTCTGGTTTAAAATAAAGTTTAATTTAGAAAATGTAAATTTTCGAGACTATGTTTCAATTAACATTATTTCAAGCTTGAGTTTTAATTACGACGCAAATTTCTTTTACTATCATGTCAAAAAATCTGTATTTAATCTCGTAAGTATAAATTAAGGAATAAAAATTCTGTTTATTTATCTCAAACAGTTTTGAAAATGCTACAGATAATATAGCAATCAGTTATTTTCTATCGTTTTAGAACTATTCCACCAGTGGTCGAGTAATTTAAACCCGTGAATATTGGGAGCTCGGTGTAGATTCAGTCTCGGGTGTAACGTGACGTCCTCATAAGTAACGTGAATGTGGGCCAGTTTCCCTCAGAATGTCCTCCACGAAGATATACTTCCTCTTGGGCAGGAGTCCTCGCGTGCTGCTCCATATTCAGATGCTTTCGTTTTCAACACCAAAGAGTGATATGATATAAATACTCTTGATATGACTTTTATATGGTATAAATTATTACATAAGTCTCGCACAAACTTATTGTCTTCTATATATACATATATATGTTGTAAAGACATTAGGTATTTTTTAAAAGCAGGAGAGATGAAATATTAACAATGCCTTGAAACACGGAACTCTCGAAAGCGCGCCGAGTGTACCGACCACTACACCACGAACGCATGCTAAGAAGGGGGAGAAATACCTTATACACTCCCCCTTTTAAAGGGCGACTGCGGATTAGAGGACTCAATCGCCAAATCTTGTTGGTGGAGAATCATCATCCACCACCTTTTTAGTTCGGGCGCCAGTGTAAAGACTACGCCACGAATGCATGCAGAGACACCAAGAAGGCGGGAGAAATACCTTATAATGTAATAGGACCAGCTTCTTTGTAACTCGAATGTTAGATGTATTTTTGTATTTTTCATATTAATAATTATACCTAAAATTAATTTTTCTAAAATAGCATGCAGCCATCAAAGGAAAAGAAATTAACAAGCATGTCATATTATAAAGTATTATCAAGAGTATCATCGAAACAAATCATGATGGATTTGTACGTTATCTGTATACAGTCACATCAGTGAGAATTAATTTGGTTAAGTGTGATAAGAACTAAAAAAGAAACTAAATACAATGGTCCATCATGCTTTGTAAAATTTACCAGAAGAAATATTTAGGTGCCAAATCTTACCAAATCAAAAGGAAAATCATAACTAGTGTTGTAATATTTGTGGTAAAGCATACAATCTCGTTCCGATAATTATTCACTGCGTTTTAAAATTAAAAACAGCTATAAAATATTAAATCTTTTAAGACGTCATGTTTGCTGACTAAACGTTTTATCACATTGTAGACATCTAGTATTTTCAAATGTTTTTGACGTTTACATTTAGCAAAACAAATTGAGCAATAAAAACAAAGAGACAATTTGCAAGATATTTCAAAGGTATTCTTTCGGTAAATTCACTTTCTTTTTTGACATTATAAAGTATTTTCTTCCTTCTTTCAGCATACATTCGTGGTGTAACACTTGGCGCTTTTAACGGGAGGTCCAATTTCGAGTCCAGATCACGACATTATTCATTTTTCATGTCTCCTGCTTCAAAATAACGTAAGGACCCTACAACGTAATCCATAAAATCTTGCTTTAAAGATGCGATTCGTAAGAAATTCTGCAACAAACTTTGAGGTCCAAGAATACAAAAGCACGGTAAATGCAGATCATTTATGAAGAAGTTTGCTGTTACAGGTTTACAATCAGATCCGAATATTGATGACATATAAACTCTTTTTTCTTCATTTTTGATTATTTGCTCTTTTAAAACATTTAAAAAAATTTTAATACATTTTTGGGCTTTATAGGAGATTTTTTGAGCATCTGAGTTCACTTTTGATACATATTAAGGTAATCAAACTAAAAAATAACATTACGCTTGAAATAACACTATTCAACTCCTATTAACGTATTTACTAACGGCATGTCCTTACCCACATGATTATGTAACCTGTTAGTGCTATCTATCAAAACAGGTATTTTCCACATGGTATTGTTGTCACTTACAAGAATTATTTCCGCACTGGCATTTCATAGCTCTAAAACGTTTTGCCCGTGTTCATTTCCATAGGATTACATGCAGAGGGCAAAAATCCATTTCACAGACGCATTCTTGGAATTACACACTCAAAGCTGCATGCAATACATATTTGTACTCAGATTTCTACCTCTTTTCTTGGTCAGCTGGTATAGTCCGTCTGCGGTAAGCTGACGAATGAACTTGGATTTTTCAAGTTTTAAAAAAGGACTATCGGATTAGGAATGTTGTAAGAGCAAAAGACATTTGGCTACCATACATGTCGCCGTACGACTTTTTGCCTTGATAATAGTGCCGAAATGAGTTGTGTATGTTTAAAAGTTTAGAAACTTTGCTGCATATATTTTGTTTAAATCTTTCCGCAAGGGGCTGAGGCAGGAATTATCCCTTCACATATCAGATTTAAAATAGAAATTTCTAGTTTTAAAACAGATTCCTAAGGTTCCTCGCAAGGGTACATAAACATAAAGTTTTTTCATTACATGCTTTTCTTAATTCAATATAGTATATGCATTTTTGAAATAAATAATTTTATGTGGACCCCACATGACTCCCTTGTATGGTCTAATAAATTATACACATTTCTTGCTGCACTCCGTTTGAACTGCAAACTTGTAGAGACATTAGGTATTTTTGGAAGCAGGAGACATGAAAAACGAGCAACGCCTTCGCCGGGAATCGAACCACGGACCTCTGAAATACCGACTCAGTGTGCTGACCACTACACCACGAAGGCACGCTAAGAATGTGGGAGATATACCTTATATACTCCCCTTTTTAAAGGGCGACTAGGGTTTTAGGGGACCTAATCGCCAAATCCTGGGTGTGGAGAGTCATCATCCACAACCCTTTTAGTTCGGGCGCCAGTGTAGAGACATTAGGTATTTTTGGAAGCAGGAGACATGAAAAATGAGCAACGCCTTCGCCGGGAATCGAACCACGGACCTCTGAAATACCGGCTCAGTGTGCTGACCACTACACCACGAAGGCACGCTAAGAATGTGGGAGATATACCTTATAAACTTTGAAGTTCCATTTAAGTTAATTTTCAGTGAAATTATAGGTCAACAAATCCGGGCCCTGATGATCAAAATTACAAAACAATATTAAAAATAATTTTTTTTATTTGCCACTAATTCTAAATTTGAACGAAAATTATGTGATAGATACAGTTTTTAAGGGGATAGGTAAAGGAAGAACTTGTTCGATTAGAAAACGCATATAAATATATGTATATCATTATTATCATTAATATATGTATATCATATAAATATATGTATATCATTACTCTATCATTACTCTCCCGTTCTACGTTTGATATCATAAATTTCGTCATATTCTAATACTGATGATTAAATTTCGTGTATAACTATAAATATTTTCGCTCATCATTGCTCAAAGAAGGTTCGAAATGGTAACTGACTCAGTTGAACTGACTGATATTTTCACAAAAATTACGCAGTATACTTTAATACTCTGCTTCAAAATTTTCTGAAAGTTTCGACCTTGAAAATAAAATACGGATACTAGGCTTATTATAGAGTACATCGTCATTGCACATGGTACCTTGATATAATTTTTGGCAATAGAGTGTTCCGCAAGGAGAAAGACAATGAGTGATGAAGTCAGTCCTTGTAACAGCGTCCTTATTTCTCGTTTTGGAGAAAGTTATCTTCTGGCGGTGCAAATAGACTTTTATATTCTTCCCCGTCTTTTATGAACATCTCTTGAATCCTGAATATTTAAAAGGCGAGTCTTTATTTTCTGTGTCTATTCATGAGATGAGTCGTTATTTTCTGAGTCTATTCCATTTCTATGTTTATGTCCATAGGAGAGATACCACTACATGCCCTCGTATAGGACTTTGAAAGGCTAAATATGCTGCCATGATACCCATGAGCAATGATATCAGTATAAATTTCCGAAACAAATCACTTTTCGAAAAGAATGCCTTTCTTAAAGTCATAAATTATGTTGAAAATTATGCCAGCAATTGAAAAGGCTATAAATCGCATCCTAAACATGGAAGCGATAAAATGTGCGAGACATGAGAAAATGCAAAGGGAAGAAAAGTGCGAATTAGTATGCTAATCAAAGCATTTCAACCATAATTGATCTATGAAAGATTCGCTTAAAGCAACTTTCATGGAAATCAGTGTCATTCATAATCATGTAAGAATCGTGTCCGTGAATCAATGTCATTATGAGCCTTTTCTGTTTCTTTCATATTAACATTCATTTATTATACTTTGAGAATATTCATTTATTATACTTTGAGAAGATACAAAGCTAAATTGGACAACGCTGAACAGTTAATTTACTTTACTGACATTTGATTATTCAGATATTCTAATCCACATCTTTCTACTGTAATAATTCTATTCTGAAGATATACTCTGAAAACCAGAGGCGGATAACAGCGGTGCTACGTATTTCTCCTTAAACGGTGTAACACAATGTACACTGCGCAAAAAAAAAAGGAGGACAGTTCTATTTCTCGCGTTCTACTGGGCCGATTGACAAAATTCAACTTGCGTTTCTCATGTCTCGAAAGCGCGACATAGGATATATATTAGATTTATATATAGCATTATTCTAACATAGGTATTTTAACACAAAATCGGACTTTTTCTGAAATAACATACCGATGTTTTTACATATTTCGATTCTACGACTCAAATTAAGCCAAACTGCTAAGTTTTGAAAAAATCGCCCGAGTAGTTTTTAAAATATTAGCTCCTCAATGTTAACTGAATTTGGTATGTATTAAACTTACTTGATTCCTTTTTCCAGAATTCGAAATTTGGACTTAATCTAAATATAATTTATAGATACCATCTTTTAGAATTAGAAATTTAGATTCATTCCAAATAAAATTCACCCATTTTTTATGATTTATTTTTAAAATTTGTATTTTTAAATCATTTTCATATATTTTTCGAAAAGATATTTGAATTATAACCTATGAAATTTTTAAAAGTAGATGTATATCAATGCACATCTGCAAAAAATTATTTTTTTATTCCAAATTTTCTAAGATATACATGAATTTACATATCGGAGAGTTTTGAAATTTGGCATCTTTTATTTTGAGCAATTATAATGCCAAATGTTGTTTATGGATTTTGTTACAGTGACTTGCGACAGCTATTTGTAACCTTAAATTTCAAATTAAATTTTATGGAGAATTAATTATTTTGAATTTTTCCCTCAATGATGCGTAATAAATATTTATTAATACTATATGAAAAGCTACTTTTTTTAAATCATAGATGATTTTGTTCAGATTTTTAAATTTTTTAAAAAATTTCTTTCTTTTTTTTTAATATTTCTAATAGTAAAATTTTACATTTGCCGTTTTATTGTCTACTAGTTTACTTTAACTTCATTTAAATAGAATTGTCTAAAACTGAGAACTTTCGTTTGATGTTTTATGAACTGTTTTATTTCTTTATCATTTAGCAAAAAATCTTTTAACTAAAATATTTATCCTTTAAACTTTATTTATAGTTAAAATGCCTAGAAAATGAAAAGCTGTCTTCAGCTGAAGCGCAACTGATGTAATTGATATTTTAAAAAAATTGACAATAATGCAAAATTTATGGAAGTTTAACAATCGAAAAATCTTAATTTTCTTGTGTGAGCACTGAAAATAAACGTAGAAGAAAAGAGAAAATTAGGAAAAAAAGTAAGCAACAATTTGAAAGGGAATTTGGCTGTCAGAAATACTAAGATGTTTCGAAAGGTTGGATGTTTTTTAATATATAGTACTTTCAGAATACTTCAAGGAATTTAAGTGTTCAAAGAGAAAAACACTTGGACGTGTAACATCAGCAAATACCATCATTGAGCTTGTGCTGACGGGAGAGACAAAAACGATATCATTACAGATTAACGCAAAGAGCGACTGGTTTTTCGACTCTATGGTGGTATAAATTTAAATTACGTCATAGAACATCATATCGTATCATAAACGGAGAATCCCATGATTTCTCAGTCGAATTATTTGAAAAATTCAGGAATTTATCCAGTGATGTATATGGATGTCATCTAACGACGCTTTCCCTCTCGATTAAATCAGTCTTTCTTTAATCTCATGCCTTCAAAATTCCTAGACTCTAAAGACTGGTAAAGGCTCTGACCAAATACTGTTGAAATGGATTCAATTGGATTATTAAATTACGGCAAAGCAGGGCTATCTACCTAAAAGGAGGGATGCCTTCGTGAAGAAATTTCAAAGGGAAACCAGCTCGTGTGCACGTTACACATGAGAAAAACCACGAAAACGCCTATGCAACCAGCCCGTTCGCAGGGGTACGAACCTGGAGCGAACTACCAGTGTTCAACGACTTTGCCGCTCGGCCGTTATGAAATGGAAGGCGATAACTTTATTTAAAATTAATGTCAGAATACCAAGATGTTTCGAAAAGTTGGATGCTTTTTAATATACTACTTGCAGAATGCCTAAAGAAAAAAAGAGAAGTTAAGAAGAAATATAATTTTTTGCATAAAATTCAGTATTTTTTTTTAACTTAAAACTTTTTTAATCTTATGATATTTGATTCTTGCGATTTCAAAAATAAAATATGTGACTAAAATATGAATAACATTTTAAGAAATTAATGTAGGATGATAAAATTGTGTAAAGCAACGGGCACAATGATAAAACTGTTTAAAGCAATGTATGAATGTCATCCTAAGTTAAAATGTCGGTTATATGTATTTATTTATTTATTATTATTCAGCCTGCTTCACCTCTCAATGGGCATTACAGGTCAGTCAAGTTATCCTGATCGTTGCACCAGCAACCTGAGTCGGTTATATATCTCTCTTATTTGTATATCTTTTCTGAACGGCCCATTGAAAGGCGTGTCAACTGTGCTTTACTGCATTTTCTCTTTTAATATATGCAGTTTTCAAATGCATCGTAGTCTGGGTCACAAAGTATGCTTTCGAAAGAAACGCAATTCAAATAAATAAAATCAAATTCTGGAAAATTTTTATATTAATAAATATCAAATGCGCAGTACGAATGAATAAATAGAAATTTTTAAAGCAATTATCTGAAGAGATAATGCAGCACAAACAATTAAAATAAAAATCTGAAAATTTAAAAATGATCTAAAATAATAACTATGACTAAAAAAATATAGTATAAAGAAAACTATTTAAAAAAGAATAAACATGCACCTCTTTTTTAAACTACGCAGTTCTTTGAGTAAATAGAAAATTTTAAAATAGTTCTTTGAAAGAAATCATGCAACTTAAACAATTAAAATGAAATTCGAAAAAGAAAAAACCTTAAGATAATAACAATTATAATTAAAAATACAATATAAAGAAAATTATTTGAGAGTAGGGAACGATTGTGACTTTTTTTTCAGCTCACGTTCATGTAAAAAGGGAAAGGAAAATAGTTTGCCATATATTAAGAAGTTAGCCAAGTGAACTATTCTTGGCGCAAACTAAAAAAAATCAGCCAAGTTAAAATTTTGAATTTCTCCGTAAATTTCGCAAGAAATTTCCCAAAATTTAAAATCTAGGCATAATTTGAGTCGTAGAATCGAAATATGTAAAAAAATTGGTATGTTATTTCAGAAAAAGTCCGATTTTGTGTCAAAATACCTCTGTTACTACAGTGCTATATATAAATCTAATATATATCCTAAGTCGCACTTTCGAGACATGACGAACGCAATTTGAATTTCGTCAATCGGCCCAGTAGAATGGGAGATATAGAACTGTCCCCCCTTTTTTTTTCGCAGTGTACATCCTATATATTTCTGTAGCTGAAGTTGTGTAGTTTGTTTCTTCGTTGAAGAATAATGGAGAATTCACTCGAATTTAGCCAATAAGAGAGATTCTAATTCTCTATTTTAATAAATGCATGACGCTGTCCTGTTATATATCTGTATTTTATAAAACGTTGCAGGGGAAAGGATTTAATCTAGTAATATTTCTGCAGCTTTCTTTAAATATGCTAGGATATTTTAAGGAATTAAGCCATTCCTCCGGTGTTTTCTAGCAACAGTTAATTTATTCAGCAAGCAATTGGAATATCCATGGCTCGATTTCTCATCTAGGGCCTACTTCATTTTTTACACTTCCTTCTTCAGAAAATTTAGTAGTCTCGATAACACTGCATACGAAAGCATTCATTCTTAGTTGCTTCATGTTAGACACAAGGAAAATGATTCTAATTAGAAATTTAGAGCATAAACCTCGTCTGAGTTACAGTAAAAATAGCAGGCGTTAATCGAGTCATTTTGCTCTTGAATTTGAAATGCTTTTATGAATTTGAAATGTTATCTGCATAAAAATAGCTTTTAGAAAGCAAAAAACATGTTGTTAAACCAAAAGCTCTTGTAGAGGTTTTGGACTTAGATTTTGAAGAATAATCAAACACATGCATAAAATGTCTGTTATAGGACTAATATCGATGTTATAGGACTATATCGGACTAATATTTCTTCTAATATCGATGACTTGCCGCTAATTAATGAGTAGGATTTTACTCGATCTGGAACTGGTAATGAGATCATAGTAAATTATCGTTATGTTTGAAAATAACTACATATTCTTGGAAAGGTTTAAAACAACCTTTTTATTTTAATAGACCTTAGAATATAAACTCATTCTTTTGTCCTAACAAAATCAACTACAGCTTTTAATAATGCAACTAAAGAAAAAGTAAAATTCAAGTTAGGACATCAAATTACAGTCAAAAACTACTCAATTTAAATGTACTTTAAGCCGGATCAGTAATTCTAACCGGAGAGTCAAAATCAGTGTGTCGACAACTGTATAACGCAAAGTTGAAAGATTACAGCTATTAGGTACTAAACGTAGCGTGCACGCTCAGGCCAGACACACGTTCGCTCTTAAAAACCAAAAATCCCAGTTTAAATACTACATATATCATTTACATTATGGTGAGGAAACGGAAAGGAGAAGCTATAGTAAAAGCTCTAATTATAAATAACAGGTTAATTTATAAGGTAATTCTCCCGCTTTCTTGGCATGCCTTCGTGATGTAATGATCAGCACGCTTGGAGTGTATTCGAGAGGTCCCTGGTTCGCGTCCCGGCGAGGGCATTGCTCATTTTTTATCTCTCTTGCTTTAAAAAATTACGTAATAGCTCTACAAATTTAAATAATAACCTTACAAATCTAAAGTCATTTGTTTGTTAGGAAGTAATATGTAACAATGAAATTAAACATGCACATGAAATTTAATAATGCTTGTGATAGACGCTAACAGACCTGACATTTTAGCAAATGTGCTCGACCTTTCATATTTAGTATCAATCTTACATTTGTTAACGAATGTTCTAGCTTCCTAAAATTTCCAGGAATTTAATTATGAATACTTCAGTATTTAAGTACCCGAAGGAAGAAAATATGCTACTGATTCTCATTGTCTAGATAAGGTTGTAGTCAAAAGAGACACGTTTGTCTTTAGAGAAAACATAATGCATTTTAATTTTGAAAAACACGGCTGTTGGAGATTCTACTATGCGTATCTAAGTCTCCATATGAATGAATGAAGTTTGGAACTTAAGGAAACATTTCAGTAACGAGTAGAGAGAAAAGAGAATCATTTGACATAGTTTACATTATAATGCATTTTCGCCAACATGAATGCATATCTCCATTCCTGTGTTATAACTGATACCAAATGCGAAACTGTCATAAAATATTTTCTGTGAAAGAAACTCTAATTAACACAGAGAAATTTAATTGTTAATTTCGTGACAGTTAACCGACTCACATGCTTTTACAAGCTAATTATTCTCGCACATTCTTTATCCTGAATAGCTATATAATGCAAGACACAAATGTTTTTATATGAGCTCATATTACGATTAAAAGTAGAAGAACATTATACTTTTAAAAATATTTGCTATCCGAATATACTATTAACGCTACTGAAACACGACTTTCATCTTGTCAAGTTTTACGTAAATTTATGAGAGTTAAAATGCTAATAAAACATGTAAGAAAAGAAACCCAGGATTTCTAATTTTAAAATTAAACGAAATTCAATTTTGGTTTCGCGGTGAGTTTATTTATAAATGCTGCCTTGAGATTCGAAAGAGGAAAGCAAATTGTATCGTGTATTATTAGACACGAATTTCATATCATCAAAGATAATTTTTTATGCGAGTTGTCACATGCACAATTGTTTAAACATAAAGGGCAATTGCCGGTGGTCAGTGTGACAGTATGTTTCAAAGCAAACCGGACTTCGTACCTAAAAGAGGAGATGCCTTCTTGGAAGACCTTTCTAAAGAATACTAGCTCGTATATACGTTACATATGGAAAAAATAAAGAAGACCAACCTAACATGCAGCCAGTCAGTTCTCCTGGGTTCGAATTCTTGTCGAACTACTAGCATTCAATTGTATTAGACACATGATCACGGCTGGAGAGCTGCTGAGAAAAGTACGAAGGGAATAAGACGTAAGGAAATAATGCCATGGATCTTCAGAAACGTTTATAAAGTTAGAAGTAAAATCCTTAGCTACAGTAGAATATATCTGCTGAATAGGGAAGGAAGGCTTGTAAGATTTAACTTAAACCAACCCAGGAAAGACATTATTTAATTTTAGAATGTCTTATTTTGACAGATACAAATTGTACAATACTTCTGTGAAGTATTATACACTGCCCGACATAGCAAATGCATTTTGCAATATGCAAATTTCGAGGAAAACATAGTGGAACAAATCAAGCAGATGATGCAAGAGGCAAGTTGGTGACATGATTATAGAGCGAGATAAAAGGGAAGGAAACGGAACATCAACCAACAATCGCTATTCCCTGTTGCTTTTCAAATTCAGAATTTCGAGTTCAACGTTCCAGATGACACTTGTTAATAAAGAGAGGCCTGGACGACAACACCGTAGGCAGTTCTTGCAAAGGGACGATTTTACGAGGGATCAAATAAAAGGCTTAAGTACGACTGGTTAGTCTTACCGCCCTAGCATAGCTGAAACATACGCAGGTGTATCCACTGTGCATACATGTGTTTGGGTAGCGTTAATAGAATGAGGCCTACATCGATCGATCAAGGAACTATAAATAGTCGTGAAAGACCAGGTCCATCCAGACGTCGTACAGAATGCACAGATCTACGCATACGTACGTTAGCGGTGGCGGCCTCACATTAGATTACTATGGAGATTTTGCGGAAAGTGCTGAGAAGTTTAGATGTCCCAATACCTTTGCGAACATTTTTCCCCCATTTGGCTGAAAGCAGCTTGCACACCAGCCTCTCTTTTGCGAAGACTGCCATAAACTCCAAACCATCGACGCGAAAGTCTACGATGTTGTCGCCAACGAGCCACTTGGACATTTGAATGGCACAATTTGGTTATTCAGCGACAATTCTGCGTTTTGTTTGTCTGATGATAGTCACTAAGATTCTAGAGGCGTCGAGGAGATAGAGCCAATCCGACTACTATTGCTGAAAGCCACACCTCTCGCCAGCGTGGTATAATGGTTTGGGGCACCATCAGTCATGATAACAAGTCTCCCCTGTTACGCATCAGAGGCATATTGACGACACGAGGATATGTTGTTGAGGAGCTGCAGCTGGCTGTACTACCTTACCTTCAGCTGCTGCAAAATGGTATTTTCTAGTAGGAGAACGCGACACCGCGCATGCCATAGATTTGCCGAAAAGACTTGCAGTACGCCTCATTGCTTCCTTGGCCTGCGATGTCTCTTGATCTTTCGTCGATCAAGCATATCTCGGACGTGACTTGTCGTCGTTTGTCTGCTCTGCTTCAACTGGTATCGGAGGACGAACTTTGGAGGATGGCTCAGAGCATACTAGCATCCATCCGTCAGGACACTATCCGAACACTAACTCAATCTGTACCTCGTAGGGTTGCAGCTTGCATCGCCGCGAGAGGCGGTCATTCCTCTTCCTGCTTCTCTGTACATTTCATCACTGTATAAATTTATCTTTCTATAAATAACATCATTTATTTACATATTCAAGCTGTGTCTGTGTGTCAGTTGACGTTACATTCTCCCCAGTCTTTCATTGTGTGGCATTTTCTATGTTAAGCAATGTAAGTTTCATAAAAATTCAAATCTGGCGTAGGATGCTTAATTCAGATGCAATCAATAGAAGATAAAATAAACTAGAAATTAATTTAACGAAAATCTCAGTAATTTTGTGACTTTCTTGAACAATTCGTTTGGAAAATGTAGCATGCTCGAATGGTCTTTTTTAGCTTTTTGTTTTGCCTATAGAGATCCCTTTGAATGTATTTGATGTGCTCTGAGAAGACACTGTGAGACACGTCCATATTCATTAGCAAATGTTCAACTATTTGGAGCAGCTCTGGCAGTGGAATTTGCAATGGATTCGCAAGAATATGTCTACAGTGTTCATTCAAGAGCATATCTGGGGAACAAACCATATATTGAAAGTGATAATATCTCCTACTGAAAATCAATTCTTTTCTTCATTGAATTTCAGAAACGATTGAAAGGTGTCAATACAATCAGTGCACTGTAATCACTTCTGAATAACATGCATTCGCACATTTTGTATCTGTTATTGCTGTACAATGTTATGTTTTTTTATCACTTCGGTAGAGTCGTAGACTGCAAACTGGTTGTTTTTGAAATTTTGCACGTCAGTACAATTAACATTCCTTATATGTAAAATTAATTTTTCACTCTTTAGCTCTATTTTTTCCCTCGCGCTGAGCTCAAGTGCTCGTACTAAGCTTTTCTTAAATCCGGCGCCGGTTCATCCGAGTCACTGTATTTACATCTAAATAAATACCTTCACGCATATTATATCTATTATAGGTCCTATGTTTCTCCTTCATTATTTTGGTAAAATCTGATTGTAGATGAAAATCTGCCTGTTTATGAAATTTTGCACTTCAGGGCTCATAAAATCCTTATCCTTAAAATCTGTTTTTTTTTTTCTTTTTCTTATAACCTTCTGTAATTTGCTCTATGAGGAATATAGCATGCCGTTTCTAGTTTAAGGATGCCTAACTACGAGACTGGGCATAAAAAAATTACTTAAACTGATATCTCAAGCTAGAATTTTGTTTAATTTTGTAATAATATGACTCTTTTTTTGTTTTCTGCGGATGGGGTAGAAAGCATTTCTCTTAGTCTCCCTTTTATTCGTAACAGCTCTTCGAAAGAAATAGGAAACGAATATTGTGTGTATTAATAAAGAAAGCTCTTAAAACAGATTCACATAAACCTATTATTAGGAGTAAGATAAATTTAATACATGATAATTCTTCTAAATAATTGTATATGCACGTATGGTACTACATCTATAAATATATGTTTTCAAAGACATTTTGACTTTAATTATTTTTTACTTCGTCTACATATGAAATAAAGTTATGTATTAAATCATAATCAATTTCAGGTATTCTGGGTAACAAAAAATATGACTGAAAATAAAGAATTATTTAAGTCAAAAAGGCGAAAGGGATTAACAAAAACGTATGCATCCGGCAGAGTTTAAAACTAATATTATTCCTTTGGAATTTTCCGGAATAAAGCTGAACTACTTTTTATATCTTCGTAGATGAAAGTATTCAACTTCAAGACGAAAATGAAAAACCAGTAATTTATTTTTTTCAAACAATGAGCGTAATATGCATGTAATAAAATCTGCTTGAGGAAATTTGTGCGCGCCATGATACGGTTGCGTTAAATTAATTGATTAAGACAATGCAACTCGAATGCTATCTGCCTGTAGGGAAGGATGCCTTCATGTGGTGAAGAGGCTGACTAATAATTAACTAGACACGTTTAGGTGTCAAAAGTAATGTTGCATATGCCCAATAGTTACTGGCTTACAAAATATTTCATACATTGCGCGTGATTAACCCTGGAAAAGGAATAATTAAATATTTCACTTACCCCAATTACTTATTTCGCCTTTCAGAAAATAAACATATTAATTTCAATCAGCTTACTTTATTCAAGTATTTATGGATACTTTTGGTTACTATCTAGGTTAAATACACAAAATGAATATTATGGCACCATTATTGGGTAGCGTAACCTCAAGCAAAATATGAATCAGAACATTAATCTATTGACATCGTCTCGTATTTCTAATGGAATGTTTTGATCCTGCACGCATGAATTCCTGATGTTATACTTTTCGTACTGATCAGTCTATTTTTGTAAAAAAGATTCCGTTCAGCTGATTTCCACATAATCGTCTACTTCTAGCATTGATGAGATCTCGGCTATGCGCAGTTCATTCACATATACGTCAATGAGCTATGTCACTCAAGGAAATGCACACAAATTGCAGCAGGAAAAAAAAAGGAATAATATTCAGGAAAATTTACAAAATTGCAGCTTGAACCTTTTTCATCGTTCGAAGAATCCTACGCCTTTTCTAAGCGTCAGCAACAAGACATTCTGCCCTTCATTTGTGCGTGCAGCACAGGGCGAAAGCTCCCACGCACCACGCTAGCGTCGTCATCAGAACAAGGGACGGAAAACCAGTTCGAGAATTTATATCCCCGTGTAGCTCCGCGATTACGATTCAACTTACGATTGGATCAGTGACGATAAACTCCGCAGTGTGAGAAACTTGCGTTCTCACACTTCATGAAGGACTTGTTATGGGAAACCGAGTTGTATCCACATTACACTTGGAAAAAGCATGAAAAACAATCAATCAGCCAGCCCGATCGCAGGGATTCGATCCGATGTAGAACTACCAGGGTTTAGTGACTAACCGCTCGGCCGCTAGGAAACCCACCACAGTATGGAAGCAAATATTTTTAGAAAAGCAGTTTTTAAACTCCGCATGGGGCATCTTCTGATATCTTGACTTATATTTCGCCAAAATAATACACAGCAGTTGCACGGCCACAATGAACTCAAAAAAAAAAAACTTTTTTAAGGAAAGCATGCATAATCATGCTTTACCATATGAAGTATGTAAAAAGACAAAGTCAAACAAAATCATTGGCATATACTCTTTCGTTCAAATCATTTTGCAACTAGAATATGAACTAAATTTACTTGACACTTTCGTATATTTACCATGATAATTTACATCACATTCATCATGATCATAAAGTCAGAATTTTTTTAAGAATCTGCGTAATATATTTGTTTATTTAAGAAAATATTTGTTGCTATTAAAATGAATGTTAACTTCATAATGCAAATGTTAGCTTAGTGAAAAGTACATAAAGATTTGTAACAGTGTCTTGCGTAATATATGACACCGGCAATATCCGAAATATCTGCTTTAATGTTAAAATTATATTTTGGCAGAATATTTTCAGAAAATGAGTTTAATAAAATATCATGAGTAATATGCGTGATGGAAATCACAGAAATCGTATGCAACCAGGTCGTTCGCCGAGAAGCGAACTTGAGACAAACTGCCACTATTCAGCAACATTCATTCTGACACTGAAAAGTCTCGAAATCTTGAAATATTTTTTTTTAATTTCCTGTTTGAAATATATTACATACGCTGCCAGGAAGAAAACTGTGAAACGTACACACTACAGTAGTCAGGTTATATATATATATATATATCAGGTTATATCTAACAACAGCGCTGTGTTTTAAATATTTCTTGAAAGCGTGTTTTTTGAAATATATAATAAAATTGCCACCAGAAAACACATTGTGAAGACAAAATCTATTTCCAGCAGATTGGCTTAATGTTATGAATTGTAAGAGGAGCAAAAATAAACTCGCTCTAAATCTTGGAAGTGCCTTTGAATCTATTCATTGCACATTTTAGGGGAAAAAAATTAAATCAGTGATTCTGATACCTTTTTTCAGGGGGGGGGGACACTCTTATACATTAGAATATTCTGCTGACCACCTCACTCTTGTTTCCTCCAAGAGCAATAATTTAGCATATGTTATTTCCAGTGTACTTATCCTTTTTAAATACAATTAATTTAACATTATTTGATTTTATATTCGTATTGAGTAATTTAAGTTCATGGAAAAAAATATGTTTTTAATATTTCAAAGCTGTTTCAATTAGAATCATTGCTATGTTTTTATGTAAAAATTAAATAGTTATTGCTATTCACATTAATAAGATAAATGAGCCTGCCGATTCTTACATTACAGCTCTACGTATGCATTATGCTAATACGAAGCACCATAGGCATAGTTCTTTAAATCTCTCTTTCGTTCTTAAGACTGAAGTGCAATGCTCGTAGGTACGACAACCAGTATAAATCCGATCTCGAGAAAAAAAAGCTGATAGGTTATTGCCATGTGTAATTTCCAAACTCTGAGATTTTAAGCTAAGTCTGGTATATGTAGTAAATTTGAATTTTACTTTTTGCCTGTTTTGGAAATCTATGGGGCCTCAAGGGCAGGTTTCAAGAACCAGATTGAGACATACTGTATTAAATAATAAAGATGAGTCTTATCTTTTAATTTTGTTGATAAGAAATGAATAAACGTTATTAAAGTATTAAACGGCAATTAAATATCTTATTCATAATGCTATTACTTAAAGTGCTTTATTTTTTTAAACAACAGATATCTTAAGGGAGGAGGAACCTATCGATTGTACCGGGTCACATTTCCTTCGAGATAATTTTTGGCGCCGAGAATTCTCTTGGTGTCATAAATATCTCCAGTAACATTTAAATAATCATTTGGATTATTGAAAGAGCTATCAGCTTAAAGAAATGCATGCTTTCATGAAAGACATTTTAAGAAAACCTGGCTAGTTTTTACGTTAAGCAAAAAGAAAACTAGCAAAATATTCACGCTACAATTCCACTCACCAGTATTTGAACACATGTAGAACTACTAGTATTCAGCAGTCTTACAGCTTGGCTGATGATGGGCATAAAGATTTGAAAAACAGCTATAGGCCTCTGGCTCTACCACTATGCGAACTTGGTGGCTCGTATTCAATTTTAAATCACCAGTTTAGTCCAGAACATCATAACGTCCTTTTCTTCCATTTAACAAATTTTTGCTGCTCTTAGAAATATTTTCTTTAAAATCCACTTTTCTATCCATAATCATTCTTTCAGGAATAGCCATGTATGCTTCTAGTTATTGATTAAAATATTTTTCATCTACTCTTCATTTGGATCCCGAAGCCAACACCTGCTGCATAAAACAGCATAGCATTAATTTCTTTACTACTAGTCAGCCGACTGCGGAAGAGAAGGGCCCGGGTTCGAATCCCGCAGAAGGCATGGTTATAACTGTTCGTCCCTTCATAGGAGGTAACGGTGGCCGCCTATCAGGTACCTCCACAATAAAATGGCCACCACTTCCGGCCTTAGGCCGGAATGTCGAAAAAAGAGAAAAAAGTACACGCAGTTCAGGGGAGGGGTACGTTTCTACTAGTGCCCCATGAAAAGCTGCTTCCATGGACAAAAATCTGCAGAAATTTAATATAATTTGAATATCAGACCACGTAAAACGTACTTACGTATTAACACTTCTATTGTATTTTACTATTAAAAACTTAGAAATTCATGTATCTGCTGTAGAAGCCATGCCCTTATGTTATCAGCAATACGGTCAGTTGATATTCTCAGCGACATCTCACAGTAAATATTTAACAATAAGTAATAAATATATATGACGCATTAAACTTTAGTTACATCGTGTTATTATTGATTAAACGTATCTGAATATTTAAGAAAGTTCTGTGCTTTGTTACAATTGGTTATTATCAATTAATTTCCCTTTTTCCTGATAACAACGTAACATAATGTTTTATTTATTTGCCTGTATGTCATTTGCTTCGTTAATTAGTAGAATATTAGACATATATTAATAGTATTAGTATTTCTAACATATTTAATAGAATTAATTAACTGTAAATGAATTTCCTATAATATTAATATCTTAGCAATTAACCCAGACAAAGAGAAGTATAATAATCGGCCAAGTAATTTGCTTTTCTAATAGGATATTTTCATTTTGGCATTTACTAATTTAAGGGTATACTTCCCGCATATTTATGCAAATATTATGCATAAAGGAAAACTGTAAAAAAATGTACCCTTTCCCCACTCTCAAATCAGGCGTACCGTATTTACTCAGACTAGAAGAACTAATTTTATTAACAAATTAACTACCCGACTCAATATCATTCCTTAGAGAATTTTACAGATGAAATCTTTTTCATTCTTTAACATTTATAGCAAAAATTAATCGTGACAATATTATTTCGTTTCCCTTTGCGTATCTTCGTTTAGTTAACTTACCAGCTTCAAATGAGGGAAAAAACAGTCTAATAATTTTGTCATTTAGTTGCGTATTTTCATCGCTTGGAAGACCACAAAAAGCGCATTTTTCTTAAATTAATTTTTTAGTTTCGCTCAGATTTTATACGTACTTCCTTGTTGTAAACAACTTTGAAGATATTTTTTTTATTTTTATTATTTATTGATTTATCTTTAATTTTATTTTTATTCTTATTTTATTTCATTTTTTACATTCCTTTAAATTATTAACAAGTCTCCGTAAATTGATATGCCGTAAAATTTTATCTGAAACATTTTTATTGGTGAAACTGTGTGCAAGGTTTTTCTGGTTCGGAGAAAAAACACAATGTGCGTATACATGAGCGCAGTTATATGCAAGGGATCACTGAATCATATTGCATTTCGTATACGAGTGAACGTCAGTGGTATGTAATGGAATATTTATGATGCGATAAGCTGCATATTCTTTCCATGTATTTGACTAAGTGTTACACAATTTTAGCTAGAATACATCTAAGCAGATACTTTTTATGTGTCTATTAGATATTCGAAAGGTAGCTTTAAGGTTTTACTATGTTTACACATAAAACTTGAAGTGTTTTTCTAATATTTAATTAATGCTACCAAATCAAGAAAAATGCTCGGAAAATAGCCCTTTTGTTTTGCGTTGCAAAAGTAAAAAAAAAAAAAAAAAAAAAAAAAAAAAACCAACCAATCACTTTATACTCGGAAACGTTTAAAATAATTGCAACTTTAGGACATACACTATGCGTCATGCAGGTAAGAAACCGATTGTTAAAAATGATCTTGCAGCCATAGCGATCTCGATTCTTAATGTAAATTTCATCATTTAACCTAATGTTTTTAAAACATTTAAATAAATTTCTTCCACAAGCTTTACGCACAATTTTATTTATATCATGTTGCCTAAATAATAAATTTTCGATCTATTTATGGAGAATAGAATTGACGATGTGATCATTTAGCGGAACTAACATTCTTAATCAGAGCTTACAACTCCAACACGAAAATTTCACAAGAATAAATAATCCCACGAACTTGCTGTCTTTCAAAGCATAACTCATCAGGTCTCTTAATAATTTAAATAAAAGTTTCAAGCTACTTCTAATTTACACATACAGCTGCTTCTGCTTATTTGTTGTCGCTATATTCTTATTATAATTGATAGTTTTCCTACATGAAGAGAAGATCTGAACTACTCCTTATCTAATGACCGTTATTCCACTTACATACTATTCCTTATCTAATGACCGTTATCCCACTTACAACCTAATCAAAATTCAAGCAATCATGTCTCACAAATAGATAACATATTATATGTTTATTTAAGAACAGAAGATCCACATTTGAATAACTGATTTTATTTCGTTTCTTGGCATTATTCCTAATAGTTGACTATTATATAAGGCATACCCACCTTATTTTTTGTCAATGTTCTTTCTGAATTAAAGGTCATAAAGAAGTTGTCAAACAATAAAAAATGTGAAGATTGTTTACTTTTAGTCTTCTCACTCTTTGTCATTTTTGTGAAATGATATTCAAGTTAAACTCGAGTTTAAACTTTGGGTCGACAATTTCTATTCCATTCTTGGATAAAAGCAAATAGATCAGTAATGTATCAAAGTAAATCACCGTTCATCCTCTAGGATTCAAAATAGCACTCAATCACTTGGTCGCATACGGACCCTTTCAGTCATAGATCACGGCACAGGATTTACTTTGAGATAAAGCTTGCTGTTAAAAACTGTCATATTCCAAATTTTCATTCATATAGGTAACAGGAAATTAATCTGAATTTATTTGCTAAATGTTAATTTTTATGTAAGATTAAAGCTGCCTGTCAGCTGTTATGTAAGACTGCTTTTTTATGATGTCTGCTTACCTAAATATCATAGTGCCCTTTTTTACCATTTTATCAAATTTCTCAAATATACTTATATCAGAATTACAATCTTCTATGCAAATTCATAATTCTCTTTGACTAACAGCCTGCTATAACGTCTTAACCTTCCAACATGCAAGAGTCATCAGAGGGGCTGTCTTTTACAATTTTACTAAAAGCTTAACAACTCTATCTCACGTTAAACATCTTAGGAGTATATCATATCATTTTATAGAGAAAACATTCTCCACAGACGCCCTAACGCGTCTTTTCCTTGCAAGCTCTCAAAGCATTCTCCCTTCTTTATCGTTTCTGTTGTTTAACTAGTAAGAAAAGCACCAAGAAGGTCAAAGCTCCCATTTTGGGAACTTTCTCTTCCTGTCTGAAGACCCCAAAAAGCTAACTAATAGCCCGGCTCTTTTTCATGGTAAAAACCACCGTTAATTGGAAATATCTGCTGTAATGGTACAACTGCCATCGTTTCCTCTTGACTGCATGCATGAATTTCAGATCAGTTCATCGGAACGAAAATACTTGTGAATGGTTGTGCATATGAAACCGATTTCTACCACGAAGGTATTCTGTTTATTACACTTATATACAGAATTACTGAGATACTTCGACCGTCTCAACCTGCGTTCCTCAGATAAAATCTTTTAGAAATTCTTTGAATGTATACTTAGTGACAGGCCTTTTTTCTTCAATGTAAGTTGCCACGTCAGTTTTCATAGAGATCATGCCCGTGCTCTGTAAGAGTAATCTTTTTAACGCTTAGAATAGTCTAGAATAGTCTCATTCATCGCCCATACTACTTCATTCGCAATTTTTTTAGCATAAGTATAAACACGACTCAATTTTCGTAAGGAAGTCCTCTGTGAAGGCAGTCATTCCCTCAGGTAAACAGCATTTGAGAAATTTCGGTATACTTAATCAATCAACCAAAATGTGTGCCTCTGTAATAAGTGTACAAAAAAGTAACTACATGAACATACGGAAATATTTGTGATTAAGACGAGCGTATAGGGAATGCCCACCTGATACATAAATGGATACAGAAATGAATTTCGAACTTAGGCTATTATGTATTACTTACATACATGATAAAGAGGTCTGAACAAAGAGTTTTACTCATTCCTTAAATTAGACAAAAAATCAAAATCTTATCATCACGCCTAGACGTTTAAAGCAAAAGAAAACACTACTGAGATGGTTATTATTCATTAGCTTCCAAAAGAACCTCAGTAAAGCATAATTCCTTAGATATTCTGCAAGCATTCTTTTATGTATGCATAGAATTTGTTCAATATTTTAATATGTCGCTATTAGGAAAAATAGATTGAAAATTTATCTTTCTGTTTCGCAATTTCAGAAATTATGATATAAATTCAGTAATCTAAGCAATTTGAGTTTTAAATTTGACGAATCTCACTTACTTATTACATATGGTACGCTATGCAGTCTGCATAACACTTTGGAATTTTGAAAGACATAGTTTCATTTATCTTAGAGTTAACACAATTGCATCGAAACTTGCTTTGAGTGCAAATATTTCTTACCTACTTCATACTCCCAACTTTAATAAAAGTAAAAAACACTTTACGACAAAATAAAAAGTAAAAACACTTAAAACATATGCCCGTCGAGCAGAATTTGATTGATGTTTAAGTAAAACGTTTTTACTCAATAACACTTATGTGCCGCGAATTAAGTCATAACGTGGTCTGAGTACATTTCCATTTTAGGACTAGCTTCAGGAAACACAGTTATTAAGAGGACGGAAAGTGCAGCTGCGTGTTAAGTTCCATTTACACGACCATAGAGGTAAAGGGTATGTGTTCACTTCCGTTAGGGAGGTCTACTAGCGATACACAGATTCAAGCTTTCCTCAACTCCTTTCTGAGGCGAGCTGCCTCAGAAATTGAATTCCAGGTGGTGATTTATGACACTCCGCAAATTATGACATTTCCATAACCCATGAGTATCCTTCCCTTTTTCCGCAATTTATTTCCTAAGATAATTTCCACATTTGCTGAATACTAGGAATTTCGGCCTATTTGAAAAACTGAACCATTTGAAAGAATGTTTTTTGAATGCTAAAAGGGATATATTTTGTGAAAGCATTTCAGAATAGTTTTAAAATGTACGACTTTTCTTCGCCATTGTGATTAACACTTTTCAGGTTTTGTAGCTTTGTAGTTTTTCTGCCTTTTTTTTACTGAATGGTAAAATGGTAGTAGAAGCATACAAAATTTCTTCTTAGAAACTGCAGTATATGTCAATAAGTTTTAAATCTTAGACTATAGTTATTCTTACAAGATTTCTATATTTTACGCTTTATTTTAAACAAATGAACTGAAAATAAAATGTGATTTTCTCCTTGGCCCACAACGATGCCTGCCAGTTATTTATTATGAAGTTCCGAATTCATATATGTTATGCAGTATTAATCTCTTCGAAGACATAAGCTTTAAAAAAATGGGTCAAATGAAAATTTGTTCGTAATAACGTAAAATTATATGCATTAGTTGGGAAGAGCCAGAGAAATACTCCGAATGCCATGACTAAAATACACTAATAAAGGAAGGGCTCGGAATCCAGCTGATAGACGAGGAAAGACGAACAGTTTATGATATTTACTAAATTTAAGCTTTAAATTCATTGAACAGCTGTTCTTTATATTTACAAGCAAGCATATAAATAAAAATTGAGGCTATTAATCATTATTTTATATTCACAATGTTCTCAGGAAGACTTATTGGGTATATTGAAATTCCTATTGTTATCTGTAATTCTAATTCTTTGCTATTGCTAGACAACATGATAAAAGCCAACTGAAGTCTGCAACATTTCCAATTATCAGTATGTGGCATAGTAGTATTTGCACTAAGCAGATAGAAAGATAGAAATTTGCAAGTATTCTACGAAACGAAATATAATCATATTACCTAAGCTGCCCTTTTCACATTCTTTCTAACTGCATAGAGATTAAAACCCACATAGAATTTTATAGGTTATGAAATCTGTGAAAATTAATGAACCATACTAAAGTTCTAAATACTGAATAAAAATTTATACCTAAAGAATTAATCCAAAACTCTTGAAATATATCATTCCGAAGGCTGACGTTTTGATAGGTCTCGCAGAAATGAGACGAAGTTTTAATTTTTCTTTGAATAAACTCTTAGGTAAGATAATTAATGTAACAAAAACGGCATTCTAGGATATAATGAGCATTATTAAACGCAAGTGAAAAGAAATTCAGTTTGTAGAATTTTCCTTAAATGTATGCACCTGTGACAAACATCAAGTACAAATACAATTAATGGTATGATTCTTATAAGAGGCATAAGAAAAACTATGTATCTTTTAACACTAATATTTGAGTTTAATTTAGAAGGTACCTCGCGTAAGATATTTACCTTGAACTCAATATTTCACGTGAGTATGCTGTTCACGAGTTGCATAGTACGGTGGAGCTAAAAAACTTTTTTTTTAATTCATATTGCCTGAGTTATTATGTGGTTTCAAATGGGCTAGAACAAATTGTGTTCAAATTTCAGCCCCAAATATTGACATCTTGAGATTGCACACCTCAAATGAATATTTGAACTGATGTTTTTAAAGGTTTTATGCTTTTATCATCAATTGCTTTGTCAAAAACGCCATTATTCGAGAGAGAATTGCTTTACATACCAAAATATCAAATTTAATGCCAAAATATTGTACTAGAAGGAAGAACGGGCTTTAATCTGACTATTGGTTCTAGCTTCTGGTAAGCAATAACGTGGCTTCCATGATCTTTCAACGACTTTTTATTGTTAATTAATTGGTTGTTCGAGTGTGTTTTGTCAATCGTACTTTATGAGTCATCGTATATGTTGGACTGAGATGACATCAACTACAAGCGCATCTTTTTGTAATGTTTTTGGAACTCGAGTACAACTTAAAAAGACAGTTTTCTCCATGGATGCTGATGTAATGAAGCATTTCCTTTGGGTCAGAAATGAGATATTTTGGAAAAGAATAAAAAAGAATGAAAGACCCGTCAGTCAAAACCTTTACCGAACTTGTTTCCTGTGACATTTCAAACATTTGAAAGAAAAGATCCATACCTTAGTTAAGTTACCTTAGGTAAGTTACTCTGAGAATTGTTTCTAAAGATACTAAAGTTACAGACAAGAGTAAGCTGCGGAGAGTACGTCTAAGGTATGGTCCTAGCTTCAATCGACCGCCACATCAATAATACAGTCTAGCATGACATCTACTTTGATGGAAGGAAGGACAAAACTTTAGTGTATGAGAAGAAAGAAAATTCTTTTAACAGGATAAGCTGACGAAGAGCATATTGTTCTCTTGTCAGAACCTGGTTCTGTTTATAGGGCATGTAACTCAGGATTCTGGGTCCAGTGCAGATACTACTCAGAGCGTCACTAACATTATTACACAGAAAGGGAGTGAACTTTCCAAACTGGTTGCTTTTGGGTATGATGGAACGAGCGTCAACACTGGGAAGAAAAATGGCGTAATTATACTTCTTGAGATCTCTGTTGGTCATAAACTACTGTGGTTTGTAAGCTTGTTGTACTCCAATGAACTGCCTCTTCGTCATCGTTTTCAGAAGATTGATGGAAATGCATCTGGGTCGCAAAGGTTTTCTGGAAGAAAAGGAAAATCCTTAAAAACATGTGAAACACTTCCTGTGACAGGTTATGTCCCTGTTCCAGTTGATCTATCCGAAATTGACAAAAACGACCTCAGTACTGACGAAACATATCTCCTTCATATTTGTAAGACGGTAACCTCGAGGCGGATTGCCCTTCAGACCTAGCAAACAGGAGTCCTGGGAAGATGACCCACTCAAGATAGCTCACTACAGCCAACAGAATTCTTCGCCTTTATGTATAAATCGCCGAATCAACAGATGACTTGAAGCTACTAGCCGAATTTGTCTAAAAGTTTGGAATAAAGAAAACACCAAGAGCAACACATGGAGCACGTCATGTTCACGGAATGATCGAGAAAAGTTAATTCTTGCCAGAAAATTTTAAGGAATCGTTCACGAAGTTATTCACAAGAACTGCTATTTTTCTTGCTCTGAAAACATCCTGTTGACGATGCTGGATGTTGATCATAATAATAGCTGATTGATTCTTAAAATTACGTCGCAGGCACTTAAGGCGGGGAAGCAAAGCGAGCGGATATTAGCAAGGTGGTAGCTAGCAGAAGAAGGATGACGTAATTAGCTCGCCACAGTACATATACCAGAGCAGGTGTGATTCTAGAGACAAGCTATGATTGGTTAGTATTAGTTTTGGTTTGCACTTTTCAAGCAACCTTACATAACACCGAAAATTCTTGAATTCGGAAAACAGATGAATAAAGGGGGAGATCACCAAATTTAGAATGTTAATTTTAAGATCACCAATTAATTTTTAAAGGAGCTATCGTATTTTCTTATATCTTACATATATATGCATATAGTCTGTGTGACTGTATAATAGATTTAGAGATACCCATAATAAGACTAGCAATGGTTCATTGCCTTGCAATGACTTGGCGAGTCTTTTTTGAGTAGATAGAATAATGATGCTTGTAGACAGATGTGCCATCGATTTAACACATTTTATGTCTGGTTAAAGCAATTTTGGAGACTCAGTAGCTGATTCACATCAATATAGGTGCAATATTCACCTCACAATTTTGCAAGCTTAGTGCATCGTAAGACAATGGATGATACCGAGAAGCGAGTGGCAGGGGCCTGTTGCCAGGTGCGAAGTAAGCGAGAAAGTGAAGAATTCAGAAAAAAGCGTGGGAGATAGAGTAAAAAATCTTAGTTCTCAAAAAGTGACTGGCTATAACATATCTGCATTGCAGTGTGATATAAGAAGGCATGATGTGGATCAATTTTGAAATGACGCAGTTTAGGTTGATATATTATAAACAGATACCATTTTTAGAATAGAAAAGGGAACTATCCAAATTAAAATGAAGAATAAGAGGGCTACTGCAATTATATTTAGAAATTCACTTACATATTTTTATCTCACATATATATCTATTCGGAACAAGTTTAGTTTAAATTTGCGAAAATATTACAACGCTGCTAATAATATAGCAGTACGTCATAAACTCTCACTTGCATATATCCTTTCAAACACAGATTTAAATCTGAACACTTTCGGGACATTTTTTTTGTACACCGCCATCTAGCGGTGAAATTTTTAGCTCAATTTTGTTCTGGCGGGGATTTCTGGGGGGGGGAAGTTAATTCTCTTGGATATTAAATCTGAAGATGCCAATTCGCTTATTTGTATTATTTTATTAAATTGTAAAGGAATTTATGAAACACCCAGTTTATAATTATAAAATATGAATCACATCCAAAATAACATATAATGCCCTAGTCGCTATAACATGCTCAGTTAAAAATAAGTAAAGTTTCAAATTTTTAAAGTAAGTTGTTATGAAACGCATTTTGCAAGTTTGACATACATCACTCTAATTTTTTTTACGTACATTCTTGTCTTTTTTCTAATTAAACGCCGAAACGATTAAATTCGAATAAAGCCATAAAACTTCAATTTCAGTATCCTTTCAGCAGAGCACTGTTGAGAGAAATAATTTTACTCACTATTTTCATTTAATAATGTATTAAATAAGACCTCATAATCTTATTCTACCATTTATAGAAAATATTTCGCATTCAACGTGTAATAGAACAGATCCACCAGTATATCAATGCGTGTTGACAGGCACTATGGTAGCAGTTTTGATAGCAAATCGACAAGTCACAGTCTGAATTTTCGATTCCTCCTTCTGCGTTTTATCCCGTGGTCAAAATAGAGCAAATTCTCCAGCTTCTGTCTCTCTTATCAGTCATTCCTATTGACGGTATCTTTCCCGATCCTACCGCTACTGGCTCCTACACCTCATCACCAAAGCCTACTGACGGAATCAAATGCATAGAGGTAGAAACGCCTGCCTAGATGTTCAAATGTTGTTTTTGAGAAAGTCATTTGTTGAAGCTTGTAACATTACATGATAAATACCCATCGGCTTGTTAAACTTAATAAGGTTATAAATACACAGTTGTTGTGAAGTAAATTTAGAAAGATGCACAGGCGCCAAATGTAATTCTATTTTCAATCACAGGTGCTTATTCTAAATTTGCCTTTAGGTATTTTCATGCATGTCTGTTTAAAGACTGATCATGAATTTAGCGAAACCGTCCAGAGCTATTTTCGATGACAGATCATAAACATTAAAATGAAATTTTAAAGATGTTAGTAAACTCTCAATTTGACGAAACATTTTTGCAATGGAACTTTATTGACAAATTCTAAAGATGAAGGATTGCGAGAATAAAAGCCATATTTGTATTGTTAGTTTAGCTGAGATGAACACAACGATATATGCTATAAAAAATAAAAAAGGGAGTGAATTCCTGAAGAAATTTTGAACGCTACTTCATTACCAATACAAGATTTAGGATTAGATTTTGTTAGGCATATCTCTAAACGTGAATTTCGAATCGCATTACTGTCTATTGTAAACAAAAGTGCATGCAATAAGAATACTAAAATCCAGCATATGTATTTCTAATTATGTAAAACCTACTTTTGTTCATGATGGGAATTATGATAAATGTGTATCAGGTTATGAATGTTTTTAAAGATTAACAATAATAATTATATATATATTTCTAGTAAAATATGATAATTATATATGTAAGATACAAAATATGTGAATCAAAATTATAATTTAAATTAACAGTAACTCTTTAATGCTTCCTCTCCGTTCTTAAAATCATAATAACTTTGCATCTTTAAGCACGGATTGCGTCATTTCTAGATCATTTCATTTTGCATGGCCTACGCAGCGCTGATGGCGTAATGGTGGGGAATTGAAACTTTTAACTCAAACCAAAACCTTTCTCTTCGTGTGCTTCCATGCTGGATAGCTACGCACTTCAGCTTCTCTCTGTGCTCTGCTTGGACGTAATTTCGCTGTGCAGCTCGCCTCCTATCGCAATAATATCAAAAGTGTAAATGCTTTTTGAATAGGCGCGAGTAAAGTGCCAAGTGATTGTGGCTGCAAACGTCAACTCTAAAATAAATATGGAATTAAAACTGCCTCGACTGCCAAGTTTTTTAGGTATTACGAAGTCAACATATACACAATCAGAATTCTTCCTCTTCAAAAATGGATCTACGATTTATTCTATATAACTATTACTCATCCACGCTACTCCGTCATTTCCTTACATTTATCAATACATATATATTATATATTTAAGGGTCATAAAATTTTAATTTCGGCGTGGCCAGATTCTAAGTGCATTTAAGTTTGCTTAAATTTATCATTCATAGTTTCATTACGTATAATTAATAGGAAGAATATTATTAATATTTTAAATTTTCATTTTTAAACAATTTGTTGTGCTTATGTTATATACTTATTAAATACGAATGGTCATATGTCCATTATATAGAATGAAAATATGGAAAAACTATTATATTTATATCACACCTAATTGTGAGAAACAGTTTCAGTTATTATTGCTTTTAAATTTCTCTTAGAACGAAAAGCAATTTTTGTTGGACATTAGATTAAATTTGTCCCATTGTTTATTAGAAAATAATTATAGAATAATAATTATTTATCCCTTTAGTGATGCCTATTAAAACAGATCTTCTGAAAGGGATCGGTATTTCAGAGAATATGAACGTCATCTCCTTAAGATTACCACATCCACAGTGCTCCAAAATCCCCTAGAACCGTGAATGGTCACATTTGCAGAGGACACATAGCGGTATTAATAAAACATAGTTCTAAGGCCTAATTACACGTTTTTTATGTTTCCATTTTCTTTTAGAGCAATGGGATTGCGATTTCACTGCTTTAAAAGTAAGTGAAATTAAACAATATGTATTGTACACTCGGCTCATTTTAAAACAGGTGCAAAACAAAATTCTTATTTCAGCTATTTGATCGTATTCAGTTCTGTCCATGTATATACGTTCTACTCTCCCTTACTTTCTGCTCTTTAACTGTTTGCCTATAACAGTTGTAATAATGGACAGAACTGAATAATAAAGTCAAATAACATAAATACAAGGCTCAAATAATGATTTTGTTTCGCACCTGTTTTAAAATGAAAGCAGTATATAACAATTAATAATAAGTTTTTGATCATACCTGCATTTCATTATTTTGCTCAGAATAAATTTTCTAAAGGAAATATTAATAAATATTAGAAATCGAAAGCTAAGCCAGGTAAGAGCAACAAAGGCTACCGTTAAACTGAAACGTTTCAACTGATGGAGGTAGGTATTCACTGCATGAGAAAACACTTTTGGAGACCACATGAAACGAGAAAGAGAGAATTAGTGGGAAAAGACTGTGGACGAATCGGCACTATTTTGAGCTGAGGAGGAGCCAGGAAATGATGAAGCGGGACTAAACCGATTTGTCATTTAAGCAAAACTGAAAATTACAAACATCATTAAGTGGGAAAATGGGGAATTTAGCCCATGTTGCATATGGCCGGAATACTGAAACTCTCGAAAAAAAGGGGACGTTTAAAGGCAGTAATATCTATCACGCTTTAAGTAGCAAATAGAAAACCGAACGACCAGCTTCACCAACACCATCTACAGACTGAAACATCACAGGTTCTATGCATTACAGAAATTAATCTTTGCAAATGAACGAAATGCTTATACTTTGATTACTTTCATAGGAAGCTATACTTGATCTTTTATTTTCAACTTCATGTTTACCTTAATTACCTTTATAAAATAAGAAAATAAGAAAGCATTATTTTTTATAATTAAAATTTGATTTTATTTTCTATTTGTGTTGATATGAAGTACGCGAATGCTATTGGCTTTTACAGCGCAAAACTGTATGAATTTAAATTAGTATGTTAATCCGTTATTCTATCTTAGGAAGATTATTGAGTTCATGATGCAGAAGTACCTTAATGATTTGAAAGAAACAACAGAAAAACTACTAGAAATTTCTGAAAGTTGAAACAAGCTTCAGAAAAGACATTGCCGAATATGTGTCCACTTCAAAAAAAATAATTATATCCCCGAAACGAAATCAAAATTTCCTATTTATATAAGACCTTTATAAAAGTTACTGCGTTATCTCCTTCTAGTTGAAGAACTAAGATTATGCAATCTAGAGAACCACCGTAATTTCAATTTAAGAAAAAAAAGGAGAGCAATATAGCAGTACATTTTAAATGGTTTTAAGAGCGTAACAAAACCATAAGAGGAAATGAAAATTTCTTCTGCGTTTAAATGCCTTACAAATGCAACGAAAGCATTTCATTCCATGCGTAAAACGGAGATTATATATTCGCAATTGTCTCACGGAAATCAGAATGCGTGAAATTATTCTCAACTGCTACTGAATTTTATTGCATCTCTTAAACATTTCCTTTTTAAAGTTCCTAAAAAATTTTACAGATCAGCGTTTTTAACCCTGATCATATAGTCGTAATATTTGAAACAAATCGTTCGTCATCCGTTCGTTTATGAATAGGAAACATCAATTACATGCATTTAGTTCTGAATTTGTGTGAAGAACGATAATTTATTAAACATCAGATTTTTCTTGCCTTTATATAGGTGCAGTAAATTTTCTAATACATGAATCAAATCACGTAATTAAATGAGCAACAGCTTTTTAATAATTATCCTGTATGTCGAGTAATAGTTACAAGAAAATGATTTAAGTCATATAATCACTGTCATTGAATAAGCTCCCAAAAAATAATGTTTCACTACATGCGCATTTTCTGAATGTTGTTGGAAGCTGTCCATTCGTCGTCGTAGCAGATCTCCAAGGATATTGGTGACGGTAACTCTAATGTAGTCTTATGCCTCAATTCTAATACGGTGGCAGAAATTGTTTGGAAAATTGTTTGTATGCGATATCTTTAAACTACAGAAGTTTGAACAATGGTATGTGTGCTAAGAAAGGAAAACTCAGTGCTAGTACTTGAACCACATTATTCCCTCCTGTTTATTACCCTTTTCGGTTGATAATCTCCTGTATCTGATCTCAAAAGATGAAAAATTACTAGATGCCAGGTCGAAGATGTTGGGAAAGTGTTTGAAGGGTAGATAGTTTAATACCTCCCACAACCATCATCATCCACAACCATTTTAGACGAATAACCTCCTATAACTGCCTCAGTATGTCATAATAAACTAACAGATATCACCGCCTCTTCCTAGAATAACATGCAATTGTGGTTCCAAGAGACCGTTGCCATGACCTTCATTGCTGTTGGGAAGGTGGAGAAAATCTGAGTTCCCATGTGAATGTGGCTTGCTACGGTCATCTTGCACCAATATTTAATCCCTTGCAATAATACGGAACAGAAATTGCATTTTTCCATGGTATGACGTCAAATACTTGAAAGACAATACCATCCTTTTATTTCTGTGACCGTCTGTGTTTTGATCTGTACACAGCGTGAAGACGTTTTTCTGTACTCATGTTGCTCATGCATTCTCTACCTTACGGGCTACGCAAAACCATTAAATTGAATTTGTAGATCCTTCTGAATATTAATTTGGCCCAAACTGTTGTCGGTGGTTGACGAACTTCCTTGCCCAAATGGCAGCTCATCTCGCAAGTCTATCTTAACAGTATCGACTGCAATGCCTGAATACCACGCCTTTTCCAGGACATAACACAAGTGCAGTATAGTTCTACGTGTTGAAGAATTCTTCTTTAGACACAAAATGCTTGTCAGACTACTACGCACTCCACAGTCTGCATACGTTTTCCTTAACTCAGCCCTCGTCTGATGTTGGAAGAGAATGGCAGACTTCAGGCACCTTCTAACCGCCGTTGTCAAAGCAGTTGCCAACCGCTCCAGCATAACGGGAGAAATAATAAACCCGGGGACTTTTTTTTAAATTTATTTTTTGAATCGTGCTCATGCAAAGTTGTTTCCCTCCGTAAGGCAACTATTTACATAGAAACTAACGTTAAATCCTGCAGACCTTACTAGACAATGTTTGCGAGTCAGCGTTAAGACTGAAGTTCTATGATAAAGTCTTGAGAAGGTTTAAATAACCTTTTAATTTAATCTGAACCTTTAACATAAAAGACACAACTTCTTCTACAGATAAAAAACGCTACTCTTGGCTAAATCAAATTAAGCAATACAGGCAATTCAATTTAACGCTGATAGCGCAGTTAAAGACTACATATTCAATAACACAAGCTATATAACATTCAAAAACATAAGCTACACGACAATGGCCTAGTAAGTTTTGTTTTAGTAATGCTTTTTGCGTATTAAAGTAATATTTTGCGATTTTATATAATTCAGTACCATTTGCAATGTTTTAGAAAATTATAGATTTATAATTTATACCTTTTTGTTAAAGATCAGCGCATTTTTGCCTAATTAGTTATCCGTTTTGGTCCTAAATAATGCTAATAAGACTTAGAACTAATTTTAATTAGCGAATGATTGAAATTTATGATACGTTAACGAAAAATTTTCACGTAGATAGTTGAACTTTTGCACTGCATAAACTGTATTTTAAAATTTAATATACGTAAAAGAAACATAGTAACTTTCAAATTAAGAGAACGTGAACTTTATGAACTTTAAATTAGCGCTAATTTTAGAAAAATCTAATTTCAAGAGAATGTGACACTTGTCTTTTATCTTCAAGGAATAAAAATGCTTAGCATTTATCGTACAATTTTACGGTCTTAAGAATAAAACCAGTGGATAATGCCAGCTCCAGATACTGGGCAAAATCGAAGGCAGGAAGAATAAAGGCGGGGAAAAGTGTGATTATTTCTTCTTAAAAGTTTCCCCAACGTTTAAAAACTCTATTTTACAACTGCTTGTTCTTTTCTTCCTTCGATTTCTCTCAATATGTTGCATAATATTTGTTTGTTGATTTCATATTGGTATAGATGAAACTTTAAGAACCATTGATAAACACTGTTGTTCCTTCACAACGAGATACTTTTGTCATATGTACACGCAGTTTTTATAAAATCAACGCAATCTAATTCGGAATTTGACTTGATTTTAAAATTGTAATTTTTTTCTATTCAGACGAAACATAAATTGACAAAATTACACCAAGAGTATGCCGAAGGTTTTATGTCAGCCTATAAGGTATTTCTCCCGCCTTCTTCGCATGCCTTCGTGGTGTAGTGGTCTGCATGCTCGACGCGTAACCGAGAGGTCCGTGGTTCCATTCCCGGCGAAGGCGTTGCTTATTTTTCACCTCTCCTGCTTCGTAATAACTTAATGTCTCTGCACTGGCGCCCGAACTAAAAGGGTTGTTGATGATGACTCTCCACACCCAGGATTTGGCGACTAGGTCCCCTAAAACCCTAGTCGCCCTTTAAAAAGGGGAGTATATAAGGTATATCTCCCCCATTCTTAGCGTGCCTTCGTGGTGTAATGGTCAGCCCACTGAGCCGGTATTTCAGAGGTCCGTGGTTCGATTCCCGGCGAAGGCTTTGCAAATTTTTCATCTCTTGTTCCAAAAAAAAAATACCTAATGTCTCTACAAGCCAGGGGTTAAAAGGAGGACCTGTAATTTTGACATTAGTAAATATAAGAGGAGAAAAAGCAGTATTGAAGAATATAATCAATTTCGAAGGTGCAAAGGGAGAAATTACAATATGATGGTATTTTGAACTGATGAGAGATACCCATGCAGAAGCAATAAGAGATAGTCAAATGTAATTAGATATCCTTATCAATAATGCTCAGTAACAAAATTCTAAAAACAAAAGGAAAGTTATCTATAATGTGTGTGCTTATTTTGTTGTTAGACAGTAGATTCTACATTGTGAATACAAAGCTGAAGCAAGGCAAGCACCTATGAATCTAAGAAGACATATTAAGCATTCCTAGGTCTTCTTAACTGCTAAGTTTCCCTTCCGGATAGAATTCAAAGTGAGAGCAACCCTGGTTGCGGTCCTAGAGTCTCCTACCACTCTTTCTCTACCATCAACATCTTGAGAAGATTTTGGCTTGCTGTGCATTTTGAGTGCTCTTTCCCGCATAGTTACTGTACGCTTACAAACATCCGTGTCTTCTATCCTGGCGTCCCAGGGACGCCAGGCGTAGATAAACTGCAATTTAATTTTGTAAATTTACATCAAAAAGCTTATAAAATCGTCGATAAATGGTATCCTTTCGTTATAAAACTAAGCATAAGGCTGGCGCATTACAGTCTTGTCAGGTTTTTGTGCTAAAACTACTAGCGATCAATCAACGTTATAAGAGTAACTAATGACCAATGACCGCTTATCATGAATATTTTACGTATAACGTACTAAAACATAGTTTTTCAATCCAGCTAGTTTTCTGGTGTCTTGTGTACAAATGATTATTAGTGAAAACATTTGTCACAAAAATTCATGTTTTGAGATCTATTTTTCTGAGGTTGAAAGCGACCTCGAGATTTATACGGAACCAATGTACTGAAACAATGTGCGAAAAATAATTTATATAAAATACATGATCTAAATATTGAGACTTTTTAGTAGCTGTAGTAAAGCTGTAACATAAAAGATAGTGCGAAATAATTCTTAGGAAAATCAAGATTCGAAAGCAAACATATACACTGATTCAGAAAATAACTCTCCATAACTATTGATGTTTTATTGGAATTCAGTGCACATGCATGAGATAGAAAAACAAATGTTTATGTTTAACGAAACTCGGAGAACTAATTCAAATTTCATAAATAATTAGATACAACTTTAAATTTTACTATTAGAATGAAACTATTGATCTCGAATGCAGAATATATCTTTATCTCCCAGCCGCTCTGACGGGAAAATGTTAATGAGTCTGACTGCCGTACCGAAGGGCCCAGATTCGGATCTCGGAGAGACCATGGATATCGTTTGTCCGTACCTTTATAGAGGGCAACGCTAAGCCACCTGCTACCACCTGCTAAGTGCGTCCGTAACAAAATGACAACCGCTTGAGGCTTTAGTCTTGGCCAATGCCTATAAACGACTAGAACCTGCCCCTGGAAAAAAGCATGTTTATTTCAAACAGCAGACTGATGTACAAAATAACCATTCAGATAAGTCCTGTATGCAATTCTGTTTCTGATTTAAACCTGTCACTTTTATTGCGCTAAGTAAAACTTTGATAGTAACTAAGCCAAGCAAAGTATGAAAATTTTACTTTTTGGTTAAGCTAGGGTAATGCACAAATGCAAGTCTGCTTCAGTTTTGGAAACCTATGACAAAATATGCCACCTCGAGACTTATATTACTTTAATTTGTTTTGACATCCTTTCTACATTAGAAGAAAGTATGATAATATACATCTTGAAACTTTTAGCTAGAAATTTGCAACAGCATTTTATAAAAAATTCATACTTAGTAATGATTTTATATAAATGTTTCACTGTAGGAGAAAACTTTAGTTTGAATATGAGTTTAAAATAGCTGAATATATGCTGATGGATATGTTATTAGTGTAGCAACAACTACGGAAACTTTTAATAATAATAATAATAATAATAATTTTATTTGAATGCAGGTGAGCTAGCTATTTAGATGCATTTGTGTTAAATGTGATGCTAGGCCAAGTATTAAAATAATACAAATTACTTTTCTGTCCTGGTTTCTTTTGTCACATGGTTGCTGCTTCTCGATTATTTCCTTCAGGAAAAAAATCTTCACTAATTTTTTACTAATTTTTACCTTATTAAACATGGTTTATCTCTCACACATTATTTCACACTGTAAGATATTTCTTCCACCTTCTTTCGCACGCCTTCGTGGTGTAGTGGTGAGCACGCTCGACGCGTAGTCGAGCGGTCCGTGGTTCGAGTTTCGGAGAGAGCACTGCCCATTTTTCATTGCCCCTGCTTTAAACAATACCTAATATCTCTACACTGGCACTCGAACTAAAAAGGTGGTGGATGATGATTCTCCACCACCAGGATTTGGCGATTGGGTCCCCCTAAACTCCAGTCGCCCTTTTAAAGGGGGAGTATATAAGGTATTTCTCCCACCTTCTTCGTGGTGTAGTGCTCAGCGCGCTGGACCCGTATTCCAGAGGTCGGTGATTCGAGTCCCGGCGAAGACGTTGCTCTTTTATAATCTCTGCTGCTTCTAAATAACCTAATGGCTCTACAACACTATTATCAAATACGTCGTAATTATTAGATTAATTTACTCAAATATGCCAAAAATCTTTACCAGAAACGGTGGCATTCTGATTGTTTATTTAAAAAGACTTTTAAACAGACGTTTTAACTTTGACATATATTTATATTCTTTCCTTTCTTAGACCGCATTCACTATTAAAGAAAGAATCATTATAGTGAATTAATATATAAACTTACAAAATTCACAGTGTCAGGCCAATAAAATTGTAAATCTAGTGAATTTTCTTGTATAAGAAAGGGTTTAAACTTAAAATGTGGTATAATTCGTTGCTTAATATTACCATACAATTAATATAGGGTAAATGCATTTTATTAACGTTATATATGCTAACAATGTCGCATATGGGAAACTTATCTATGGTAAAGTTAACATGAGATAAAAACACATGCCTTATCATGGGCCATTTTACTGCAACTAGCAGTATGGCTTAAGTTTTAAATTTGTACATAAATGCATCTTTAATGAAGTAATAAAAATGCGAAGGAAGCAAGTAACGTTTTAAGGAGAAAATTTAATAGTAGCTAAAAATCACAAACAGGCCGTATTTTATTATGCTTCGAATTTAATTCCTATTTCTATTGAATACCTACTATTAGCTCTCAGTCTCCCTATATTTTGTTCAAGTTTTCAATCGTTAATAAAATACTTTTTATTCATCCACTCAAGTTCAAATACATTTTTTTTAATTTGTAGTGGATGACATTTGATGTTAATACAGTTTTTTCACATATTGAAAATTTAAATTTGAAAAGTATTTTTTGTATTTTTAAAATTTTGCTTTGTTAACCTAAGTAGGAATTGATTTTAATTTTTTTATTTAATTAATTATTAATTAATTAAGTTTCAATCGTTAATAAAATACTTTTTATTCATCCACTCGAGTTCAAATACGTTTTTTTAAACTTGTAGTGGATGATACTTGATGTTAATACAGTTTTTCACGTAAATTTTTAATTTTGTTTTGTATTTTTATTTTTATTTATATTTATATTTATATTTTTTTTGGGGGGAAGGGGTATTTTTTAAATTTTTGTTGTTCACCTAAGTAGGAACTGACTTTAAAAAAATGTGTATATTACTTGTGATATTAGTTCACAAACTTAGTTTTATTAGTTAATCAAAAGCTTAGCTTCTTTCGGGTTGCTTGAACGAATAAACATTTAAATCGTTCTCTGAATCCTTACTGATGTATGCTTATTTTAGAAAAGATGTTCACGCAATAGAAATGATGAATTCCTTGTGGGCAGTTTGGCACGTAAAGAGAAGAAATGAAATAAATCATCTGAGATTATTTTCTAACGATGAATCTTAGTTAGGTGTGAAGGCTAAGATATAACCTTAATGTAAAAGCTTTCTATTACCTTCACATTTCTTAATCCAACGATGCATTTGAAACGTTGTCCTGCGTGACCAAATCACTAATAACCAGCAGATTTAGAAAGCCGCGCCCAACTCTTTGTGGCCACCCGACTGTAACGAATTGAAAAAAAAATTGTCATAAGGTTTATAAAAAATGGATTCCAAACTGAAACTAACGCATTCTAAATTAGTTAAAGGCATGCCAGTTAAATGATACTGGTTATGGAAGCAATTTATGACACCTAAACTTGTTATTTAACTCAATTTTCAAGATTAGAAGTTTTGAAAAAATGCATATAAATTAATAACTGTTTCTGTTATCTCATTATATGAAATTTCTTTTACAGCTAAACTTCTAAAGACGTTGCATGAACGTTTCTTACACTATAAGTAAATTTTCTTAAACGGGAACAGATGTTCACTCTTTGAGACGAAAACTTTCCATACGCTATAAAATATATAAATTAAAGTGACACTTTTCTAAAATTTTCTAATATTTCATTGAGAATTACATTTCATGTACTTGCAAATACTCACTTTCTCAATGAAAATGCCTTTCTTTCCAAACACAAATCTTGAAAAGAGATTTTTATAAAATGCACGCAACATCAAATGATCAAACTTCTTGAACTTATCTTTTTATCCTTATCTTTCGTTTCTCACATTCAAATTAAAGAATAAGCCTCAGAACAATAATATTTAAATAGGATATTAAGGACTTACTTAGAGACATAACATCATAATAACAAGTCAGAGATATATAAAGAAGCATACCCACCTAACTACAATACATTTGCAGGGTTTTAATGGAAGGCAATTAGAAAAATGCGAAGGCTGAGGCAATACACAACAATCAAACTGTAATTTGACTTCAAACAAGATAAGTGAAAGTCTTCAGATAAGGATTAAGCTCTAAAACTCATTAAACAGTCTTCTACATTAATGTGAGAAGGATACTTCCATTTGAGATACACATTCATCAAAAGACTTAAAAATCAGTCTTTCGCGATTAAAAAATACTTAACGAATGCAACAGGGCCCTAATGCAATGATTTCCAACGTTTTTCACGTCCCAGTACATTTCTCAAGCATAAATAATTTCACGGTGCACTGTGAAGGAATACTTTTTTATTAACACGATTAATATCTTCTATTTCATTCTAGACATATAATTAGTAAGGTACTTCTTTCAAATACATTTTCCATTAAAGTGCAAAAACTTTTCAGCTAGATATCATTTCAGATAATACTTCTTTTGCAATCATAAGCATGAAATAAACCGAACAAATGGAACAAAAATCCGTAATCCATACACATTTCCAGTAACTGATGTTCAAAACAATTTTTTATCGCATCTATGAACTAACAAGACAGATTTGACTGAGGGGAACTCTTAAATTTTTAGAAATTTATTTTATAAAACTAAAATGTGAAAGAATGAAACTAAATGTGATGTGAAAAAATTAAAAATTAAACTCAATTATACCTAATACCCTAATATACCTATAGTTATTAAATTATTATTATTAGCATATTTATATATATCCTGAATATATATAAATATGCTAATAATAATAATTTAATGACTATTTTGTTTTCTGTTACAGTTGCCAATGTATACGCTACTTTCTTATTTCAGTGAAATGAGCTTGTTTCTGTGAATACAGGTATTTTATATCTGGGTCTGTAATGGAAAGAGCTATATGTAATTCACGATTAAAGCTTTTAAATGACCATCTCTTTAAGTTCATAATAATGAATATAGAACAGAAGCTTTGTTCACACATGTACACTCACGTTTGTGAAAATTGCAACACCATGAAGGACTTACGCGAGTGAGCTGAAATTTTCAGGAAATGCAAAGTAGCGCATGATATGCAAATGATTAGAATTGCAAATCCGTAGCGCATGCGTATGCTGAGCAGCGCCCTCTGAACGGCTGATGGATCCGAATAAATAGACGGCTGTAGCGAGACGTGTATGGTTATCGGTGGTTATCTGCTAGTGGTAAACGTTAACTCAATCTGTACTTATGCCTCGTCGACGAAAGAGAGCGAGATTTGAACAACTTACAGAGTTTGAACGAGGGAGAATCATCGGCCTTCGTGAAGCTGGATTGTCGTATCGTGCAGTAGCCTCTCGTGTGCAGCGTAACAGCAGCACAGTGATGCGCGTTTGGAAGCAGTGGACGGACGAGTGTCGGACAACTCGGAAATCCGGGAGTGGACCCCGAAATGTGACGTCAGCTCGCGATGATAGACACCTGGTCCGCATGGCGCGGACGGACCGTACAGCTTCCTCTAGACAATTGGCAGCACTGTGGTCAATAGCTACAGGTGTTTCATTGTGTGCTTCATCAATTCGTAGACGTCTGCTGCAGTGTGGACTGCGCGCACGGACTCCTTTATACAGGATCCCCCTAACGCACGACCATCGCCGCCTGCGGCTACAATGGGCCAATCAGCATAGAGACTGGCGTGCTGATTGGCAGCATGTCGTGTTTTCTGACGAATCCCGCTTTAATTTGTGGTACCATGATGGCCGCATTCGTGTCAGACGCTATGCCGGTGAACGCCACCTTCCGGAGTGCATTATCGAACGCCACAGTGGACGAACACCCGGAGTTATGGTCTGGGGCGCCATAGCATATCATAGACGATCTCAATTGCTACGAATTGTGGGCAATCTGAACAGCAACCGGTATATCCGTGAAGTTCTACAGCCCGAAGCTGTTCCCTTCCTTCAAAGCTTGCCAGGCGCTGTATTTCAACAGGACAATGCCCGCCCTCATACTGCTCGGATTGTTAAATCCTTCTTTGCAGCGCAGCAGGTACAGCTTCTTCCTTGGCCTGCGTGTTCCCCGGATATGTCGCCAATTGAACATGTGTGGGATGTCATTGGTCGGCGTCTTGCTCGTGATCCTCGTCCTGTTGCGTCTGCAGACGAACTTTGGGTACGCGTACAAACGATATGGAATGCTCTTCCTCAGTCAGACATTCAAACTTTGTTTGACTCCATGCCACGTCGTGTAGCAGCACTTATTGCGGCGCGTGGTGGCCACACAAAATAATGATTCTGATCTCTTGTTCTTGTTTGTTTGCTTTGAACATTTAATCATTTATTTGTACCACTACCACTCAACTGTGTATTAAATTGCATTCAATTATGACGATTCCTTCTTGGTGTTGCAATTTTCACAAACGTGAGTGTATATTGTGGAAAATTGTCGATGTGTGTTTATACTTTCACCATAGGGCTGATACTTCGTTTTTGTTATTGCCTAGAACGTTGACAATGGAATACCTCTAAAGTCAACTTCAAGCGCATTGCCACTTTCTAAGAATAAAAGCTCTTTCCTCTCTTCCACAGATTAATCGGATGCCACGTTATTTAATGACGATGGAAATGAATTTGGACCCAATTTCTTTGTCTTGATCAGTTCAAAGTACTGATGCATAGGTATTTGTCCAAAAGTACTAGTAGTTCTTCTTTATGATTCGAACTACAAAACTGGCTGGATATTTAAAAAAAATTTACTACATATTTTCAAAACTGAGATTTGTGTTTGATTTAACTAATTTTGTCAGTGAAAATTAATATATCACCACACTGCCCTTGCATTTAGGCTACGTTTTGAAACCAGCAATTATCTTCCACTTAGTTGAATATTGAGAGTTATCCTAAATTTGTTTTTCATTCCTCTTTCAACTCACGAAATCTAGACAGAACTTTCCTTCTCGATAGCCAACAAATTTCAGCATAGAACGACACGATAAAGATTGATTCTCTGATCCCATTTCATTACAAAAAATTGGAAACCGAACTGGAGAAAAATCTACTTTAAATCGTATTCACGATTTTTACAATGTCATTAAATGTGGACCTTAATTTTCAACGTAAAATATTCGATATCATAGTAAAGCAGTGTATTGCTTGAACATTCAGATTTCAGGCCAAACTTCAAACATCAGATCCTCGATCCTTTATGTCAGCGAAGAGGCGATTATGCAATTTTTTCATGAAAATTTTTTGTATCAAAATTCATTGATCACTTTCTGACTAACCATCTGACACCGTTGTTCCAGAATCAGGACATTGCGTTTACATTATTTGTGGCACAATTCCAGTTTTTTCCCGGCAGAAGACTGTACCGCGGCACATTAGTTGAGAAGCACTGCCCTGAGGTTTAAAATCGTAATAGAGATTGCAAATATTTTTATTAAAATGGCAGACATTCGATAGACAGGAAAATATGTAGCGAGAAACCAAAACTATGATTAGCATGAACAGTGTCTTATTAGAAATATTAGAGAAATGAAATTGTAAATTTGAAGAGGAAACAAGCAAAGATTTGGTGATGATATGTTTATATATTAGTGCTGGAATGCTCATGATGGTAAAGAAATTTCCAAAGCATTTATTAAGGTTAAAAAAACATTTTAAACATCGTTATCCTCATGCGAGGAGGTAATCTTTTTGTCTCCTCATTTTTACCAGCAAAGCACATCGCATTTTATCCTCACGCAGATTCATGTATGGTAGTGTACTATAAAATCGAAATGAAGACGTTATTTTTGGTTTTTCCGCGGATGTCATGAAGAAAGGAACTTACGTAAGGACGTTTTTTATGATCTTACAGAACGTAATCTTATGAATCGTAAAATAAGAAGCACTAATAGAAAGATTATGATGCAGAAAATTTCATATTCACTTATTTTGACAGTATTTATTAGTGCTATCATAAATTTAGGCAAAATATAGTATCCTAATCTTAACTCGTAAAAATTACTAAGAACAGCAAAATATAACAATGAATGAAAATTCGAATTCTTATGACTTAATTTATCATCAACCGGTAAAATATTTAGAAACGGAGCGAAAATAAACGCATAATATTTTTTTAATTAGAAATTATTTTCAAATGGCTTACCAAGAAGATAATTATTTAGATCTAGGGGCATTTTTGCTTTCTAGAAATGCCTGTTATACTTTAAAAGCAGTTCCCAATTCGTAAGTATTTTACTGTGGATCTATTTGGTTTATAATAATTTACTAAATTGCGATGATAAAAAGTATTTTATCTCCATGACTGCATTTGGATTGGTCAATTTATATCTTTATTACATTATAAGAGTTTATCTGCTGAGAGTTTACAGCAGATCTTCACATTTTAAAAATATCTTTCTGAGTTTGGAAATTTTTAACTCGATACCTTAAAGAAAGAGCATCTATTTATTTTAAGAAAAATTTCCGAAATAATCAAAATTAGGCGCAAATTTAGCAAAGCGTTTTAGGTAGATAAATTGCCTACTGAAAGGGTGATATATAGTAAGATTTCAGGTAGCCTATCTTTTAAAGACAGAAGAGAAATACGCCTCAAATAAATCATAAAAGTGAAGCAACAACCTGTGTTAGGCGTAGATTCCTTAGCATACTGAAGCAATAAACTGTGATAGGGGTAAATAATTAGCATAGTTTCTATGCTAAAGAATATACGCCTAACACAGGTTGTTGCTTCACTTTTATGAGCCAATCTTTTGCAATGTTTTTCTAAACTCCTGCGAATCTTAGCAACTGTATAACAATATTCGAGTCAAAATATTCGTTTTGTGGCACGAAAATGCAGATCTGCAAATCAGGCTAACTGAAGATACTAAAAGAGTACAGAAAAACTACATTTGAAAGAAATTCATACTGCTCATCACAAGCACTTCATTGTTGTTAATCAAGAAGTTCACTGCAAAAAGAAAATAAACATAGAAGGTCAATTTTGCCGTCTTCACAATATTGCTAAACCCAGATATTTTAACATTAGAATGCTATGGGAAATAAAAAAATACGTGTAAGTGTTGTTTTATTTTTAGTAAGAAGAAAATAAATTTCATTTTTGTTAGAAGGTAAACACGTAACATAATACATGTAGTATTACAATAATCACATGTGACATGTCATAAAATAACTAGTAACAGTCCAATATCGATAACAATTGAACAAATAATACTTAAAAATAAGTATAATAATGTATACTAACATTTATAATATAACTACCGCTTACAGGCAAGCCATCTAAAATAGTTATCATAAAGAAGGAAAAATACAGAGTATAATGAGTCCAGATAATGAAATAGCATTAAATATTTAATATTTCTAATTAGATATCTCATGATTCAAATGCATTTTTAGTTAAATCAAACACATTAAAAAGTAGAAAAAAATATTTTTAAGAATGTGTTTATTCCTTTTAAATCGGTTTTTCAATTTCTAGACATTAAGTTTTAGAATTATGCCATCTGAACGGAAGCATAAAATAGTGTTATAGCACTTTTGCGTTGTACACATTACCGGGTGATTCAAAAATCACCGTCAAAAATGTAAAAGGAGTTTAAAGGGGACGGAAATAAGCAGATTTTATAGTGGAATATGTGGGCGGAAATGGAGCGTTGAGGTGCTAAAGGCTGCTGTTGACATCGGTACGTGAAAGCAATTCGTGACTTACATCGTAATTCCCCCGTGCAGATTTCAAACTGTATGCATCAGTACACAAACGGAGACTTCGCAGACATACATTTTAACAGAGCAACTGCTCAGTGAAGAGAGAACAATTCTCCAGTAGACAGCTGTCGAGTCACCAAACATTGCAACGTATTATACAAGAGCTGAGCGAGGATGAATCGTTATTTGCTTAAAGGCATGCTATTGGCAGGTGAATACACTGTACAACTCCTGCAGCGGAAGGTGCTATAATACCTATATTTCAGTATAATCCTTTTACAAGCACGAGCGTTGTTGGACGTTAAGTGTGAACCATTTAACAGTTTAATGGATTTTGAATGAGAAAGTATCATTACATTTTATAGAAAGTGCAGAAACCATATTTTTATCCTTGCACGTTCACTTTATCTGCGATACCTCTAGTGGGATTCAACGAATTCTGACTTACATCTAATTTACTAATGATATTTGCGCTTTCAGGTAATGTTTACACCTAAGAACACCTAAGATTCATATCTTTGGGCATATGATAATATGGCAAGATCACATGCCTACCAGGAGAAATTTTCCATTAACATTTGGGCTAGCATGATATGGAACCACTTAGTAGGGCCGTAAATGCTATGATTGAATGGCAACAGAAACTGCCTCTTAAACAAGATACTTTGCCGAAACTTCTTTCCAGTGTTCTTCAATTGTTTCCACATGAATGTGGCTCCAGCACAATTAAGCGCCAGGTCATTTGGGTCCTAACGTCACGAATTAATATCCTGCTCTAAGAAAGTTACATTAATCCAAGGAATATCTGGTAACAAAATTGTTAGCTGCTGATGAAAATGTATGTGAATACCTGACGTCTCCTCTGACATATGCCAACGTATGAGTTGTCATTGTGAATCTTGTACTGCTTTTAATGGTTGCACTACAACAACTATTGTAAACAGGTGGATCATTAAAATGTTTGCTTCTTTTGACTTTACCTTGATTTTCATACTTACGTACTGTCCATAATTCTCTCAAATGCAAGTATGCACAGGTGCCATTTCCTAATACATATTATATAATAAAATCTGCTATTTCAATCCCCTGCATTTGTCTTTACATTTTTGCTATATATTTTAGAAACACCCTGTATGAAAGGCATACAGAAATATTTAAGATTAAAAAAAGAATTTTAAGCAGTTACAGAACAGTAAACGCTTGGAAGTCTCTTTCATAACACCAAAAGCTTTATATATGGCATATCCTTTTCCTAAATAATTTTATTTCTCTTTTCAAGACCTTTTCCAGCACATTCGTATTTTTTATATATGCTAATTAGCAAAAAAGGGCCATAGAAACTACTAACTAGCTTAAAGACCGCAAAAGCAAATAAAGTTCAGTGCTTAAATAAACCTTTTTTAATTAATTTTGTAAGAGATTTTTCTCTTTCCTTATCGCGGCCTTTGTGGTGTAATTGAAAGAATTTCCGGCTTGCGATCCGGAGGTTTTGTTCAAATCCCAGCCAGGGCATTGCTCATTTTCATGCTTCCTGCTCTGATAAATATCACAAATATTTTATCTAAGTTAAATACTAAATAACAGAACAATGTAGACCATTGAAAATCTATCGATACTTGAAGCTCAGTTTATTAATCTCGAAATTTTCCCGTGGCAGTATCATTTAATTATGTATTTGATGTCTTCGAACACAAATATAAGTCATGAAATAAGATTCATAAACCAAATGATATTTTTAGCAACATTTTACAAAAGATCTAATCATTCGTGCGGAAACGTAGCTTTAAATTTCTAAAAGCTAGCAAAGGTTTAATGATGCTAGTAGTTGAGTATCGTATTGTGTAATGAATTCCTATGGCTGATCGTCTCCAACTGACGCGATTCACGTAAACTAATCAAATTCTGTGTTAGCTAGCAGTAATGCTAGTCAACATCGAATTCGACGGCAGACCTAATTCCATTTTAATGGAATCAGTACCCATTATCATGGAATGAACACAAAAGCTCATTTGAAATCGCAGAAAACTTTAGAGTTCTTAACTACATGGGTTTCTTAAGTGTATATAAAGAAACGTTAACTAATATACCACAAAAAAGGCAGCTTTGCATGTGTCTATAATAAAATTTACTGGGGATTACATAAGACACGCATTGCGAAGCTCTTCCAATATATATTGATTTTGTAATTTATAAAATTTTGTGTTACTTAACGAGTTATTAGACTGTAACCTTTATTTACTATATAATAGCTTTTTACGTAGCCCTCACCAGAAAGCAAATTAATTATTAAGTACTTAAGCTGAGGGTTTGAATTTGTATGGTAAGAGCTTCTAGCAAACTTGTCTTACTGCTACTTGTTATCTCTAGCTTTGCCTAATTTATTCAAGCTTTAGTGTCTTGCTACCTCAAGTTTAAAATGCGTGCCGGTAATTATAATAGTGAACCATCTTTAAGTAGCCTTTATTATACCCTATATTTGAATTTAAAGTTATCTTATGCTAATTGAAATACCCACAAGTAGAAGAGGATAGTCTGTTACAGAAGCATTGTGCCTTTCAGTTTTTTAAGAATTAAATAAAAAGGGTTATCTTAACTTTCTTAAGACCTGGGAATTTGTCACAGACTAAAGTGACAACTCCCTTACAGTTTAGTAGGATCAGCTGGACATTGACACGAGCTTGTAGATACAGCAGAATCCTACAATGTGATTAATGATTTGTATTTTATTCATGTTTACACGTGTTTACGAAAACCTGAACTTCAAGAATCCAAACTTAGGAGTCAGGTAATCTATCGCGGAGCTTCCGAAGGCTGAGTTCTATCTTCTGACCTTTACTCGAAGCGATAATGTATTATTAGACTGCCAGGGAACATTATAAGCGTACTTAAACGATAATGACTGGGATGAAGCCAACCCATTTCCTTCTTCTATTTGTGGCAAGACATTACGCGGCCTAATTTAGAGTCCCGAAACTGATGTCTATCCTTTCAAGGGCTCCATGCTTCGGCGCGTTATAAAGATATAGTCTCCCGTAAGCACTCAGACTTACGACTTGCTATGACCAAGGAGTCTTAAGCTGAGCTACCGAAACCAGCACCTAGCTTCGGATAGTTCTTGGTTGAAATGATGGTTAGTATTCGAGCTATTTTCATCCTTCTGAGTTGTGGTGAGTGAATGTGATCTAGATGGATCATGTATCCCAAATATTAAGTTATATACCACTATTCATTTCAGAATCAATAAATGTTTTCACAGAACTTTAGGCTCACATAATAGTTGTCAAGGTTACTGCAGATACTAAATCTGGATATTGTGGAATCTGTATCCATTTATTGCCTGAAATAGAAAAAACTCCTAAACTTACTAGAGACTGAAAATATAATTTATTTTTAAATCAAAATACGTCCTATCTATAAATACGTCCTGATGCCCCATTTCGTTCTGTGCAATGTCCAGAAAACATAATTTGCGTGCATCTCTTACAAGCAATCATATTACAGTAAAAATGGCAATGATATTAGCTATAAAATCTCTTAGGATCTTGTCAGTCATACTTTTTCTTACAAGGGAGTGGGAAGGAATTTCACAAATTTTGAGAGGACTTTAATTAAATATGCATAAGATTAAACAGGAATCATCAATTATAACCTACATTAAATACTATCATTGCAACGTATGACTTTTAGGAAATGATCCCTTAAGTCTTTGACTCTTTAAGTAAGAGAAATGGCAGACACAAGTAATTGACAATTCACGTTCAATTTGTGACAAACACAGATTTTTTCCCATGCAACTAATGCTCTACATTTAATCTGTTGACTGCATTTTATCGACATCCTACTACCACAAATCTTTGTAAGAAATAATTTTCTAGCATACCTTCATTCAAAATCTATGATTTAGCCAGAAATTTAGTAGCACAATTACCCAATAAGAAAGCCAAGCTTTATTTTATGTTGTATTATGTTTACTGTCGGGGTTACTTAACGAATTTATTGTAGCTGAAGATTGATATCTGTATTTACGTAATTTCAAATTCGAAAGAAAATTCTTTCAGGATTTCGTTTTAGTTAAAAGATTCAATTTCAATAAATAAAACGAGCAACATTTATTAATTTATGATTTTTAAAATATAATTTACTTGCGCTTATCAACAAACTGAAGCAATAAAAACTATTTTTAACGTAAATATCAGAAGTTCCATTTACTTTTCTTGTAACAAAAGACCTTAAAAATAAATTGAAATTTTTAGTACATGAGCTCTCGTTTTACTGAAATTTTCACTTTAATTTAAGGAGAAGCGATTTCATTTCAGAGACATGTATTTGCTGCGGCCTTAAATACGACAAAAGTAATATTTGGAAAATTATAACTACTTTTTCAATTACTTAAAGCCAATATAACAGAAATAAACTATACTTTTTCAGGAAGACAAAACAATGAATAATAAAAAAGCGAAATATGAATTTATACATATATACACTGCTCGACATTGAAAATGCAACACCAAGAAGGAGTGGTCAGAAAGTGATGAAATTTGGAAAAACGACAGAGACAGCAAACAGCAATAAGTGATCTGTATTTCAAAATGATAGTCAGAATACAGAGCGAAAACGGCGTAGGATGTAGGACCACCGCGTACAGTGATGCACGAAGAAACATGTCTAAGCATAAAGTCAATAAGAGTGCGGATGGTGTCTCGAGGGATGGCTTTCCATTCCCTTTCAACCATTTGCCACAGTTCGTCTTCTGGACGAGACAGGGGCAGAGTCTGCAAGCGGCGTAAAATCACATCCCGCACATGTTCGATTGGTGACAGGTGAGGAGAGTACGGTGGCCAGGGAAGCATCTGTATACCTTGCAGAGCATGTTGGCAGATGCGAGCACTGTGTGGTACTGCTGAAAATTGCATTAGGCAGCCCCTGAAGGTAGCGGATTGCCTCTGGCCACAGTACATTATCCAAGTAACGTTGGGCCGTCTTAGTGCCCTGAATACGAACTAGAGGTGACCTGAAATCGTAGGCAATAGCTTCCCAAACCATTATGCCACGTTGTCGCGCGGGGGGCGTTCCACAGTTACTGCCGGATTAGATCAGTCTCCAGGTAGACGCCACACAAGTATGCGGCGACTGTGACGGGATAAACAGAAGCGTGACTCATCTGAGAACACGACGTTTAGCTATTCTGTCATTCACATTGCTGCAGTCCGGCACCACTCTAAACGTTGGCGTCTATGCTGTGAGGTCAATGGCAGTCTTCTTAGCGGACGTCGTGAGTGCAGGCCACGTTCAACCAATCGACGGGAAATGGTTCTCATCGACACGGGAACATCCAGGGTGTCTTGCACATGCTGCAGAATTGCGGTACAAGAGACTTGCGGGACCGCCACAGCTTGTCCGCGGATGCGTCGATACACGTGTGCTGACGTCCCTCTGACTGCACCTGCACCCCTCCTTTTTCCCACATTCCCTTGCTCCAACCATGTTCGTCATAGTTGATGCACCGTGCTCGTATCCATGTGGGTATCAGCTGCGATTTGACGTAAGAACCAACCCGCCTTTCTCAGTCCGATCACCATACCCCTCCTAAAATCGTCTATCTGCTGGAAGTGCCTTCGTTGGCGGCGGCCTGGCATTCTCTCTACTGAAATGTGCTGTTTATACTATTGAAATGTAATAATTAATCTTTCAGTAATTTTCTCACTCGTATATCGTATGGTACTTATATTGTGTTATATAACTTGTATATAGTATTTTGAATGTCATTATGTACACTCTACCTTTGAACGTATTTACTCCAGAATATCAGTAACTTGTTAATCCCGATATGTATTTACTGTATTTTATGTTGTAGTTCACATGAGCAGCGCTGCTATAATTAATCTGTACGTAATATTGTAACCTGCACTTTATATGTTAACTGTATTGTATCATTTAGCTCATACTCTTTATATGTCATATAGGTCATACAAATTGTCCAACATATATCCGAACCCTCTAATATAACATCAATATTACGAATGTCGTCTGGTCACATAACAATCTGTGTATGTTATATTTATTTTTATATCCCCCCGAGATGTAATTACTCCTGCTATGTACATCGTTTCATGCTTTAACAGTAACACGACATAAATATGTACATGTTGTATAAATATTTTAACTATAACATTGCAATCTCTTCTCATACAGTAGTCGCACCATGTAGTAGTTTGCAAGTTATTTAGCAGTTGACTTTCTTATACTCATGACTGTATATTCCATTATTGAGTTTTGCTCTATGTATTACATCCGTATTTCTGTATTGAACTAGTGTACGTTTATCTTATATGTCACATAATATGTGCACGCGTTTTTTTGTATGCGTATTCATTTTGTACCTCTGGTATAGCATCACTTCTGAAAATAGTATGGACGCACAACAGTCTGTAAATATTACATATGTTATATAGTTTATATCCTGTTCTTATAGATGTAATTATTCCTGCTATGTACATTGTACCATGCTTTATTTGTAATACTAGTTACCTATGTTAATGCTGTACTCTAGATAATGGTGGGCGTGGTGCTGTACTGATTAACCGCTATGGTAAAGGGACAGTGCCCACGTCCCCCGTCACTTATCACTTATTACACGTATCCTCCGGGACAAAAACCAACTTTCTTCGATAATTCGTCTGGCAGAAATAACGACACGAATATTGCCCATTCTGCACGTTCCTTCCCTTATATATTAGTTTACGTGCGTCGGAGAGCTGCGCATTTCACATCATTCGCATAACTCAGTGACGTGCGTCTACTCTAAAATTTAGATCAATTTCTGACTACTCTTTCTTGGTGTTGCATTTTCAATGTCGAGCAGTGTATATACACACTTGATAGTACTAAAACTGAATAGTTAGACAAAATAAATAATAAGATCTCTGTTTCGAAATTAAGTCTCACAAGAGGGACAATGCGAAATCGATACCTCATAGATAAGTCAAACTCTTTAAATCTGGTAAAATTCTTACCAGATTTCAGACTGCTAACGGCTGTTGATGCTACCAAACTGCATAATTATTTTTGCAAAAAAAATATTATTTTAAGAAAACCAAAATAGAACTCATATGATTTCCTCTATATGTATATCTATCCTATAAGTAAATGCTCCATTTTAGTAGATTTGCTTTTATATGTCTGTCATGCTACTAGTAATAATTTTAGATTCTGGAAGTGATCATTTATGTTCTAAAACGAACGGATGGTAATGAGCCGTAACGCGGTAAATATAGCAGCTAAAAGGCTCCAGTACTGTCTTCTAGACAAATGAGACCACATATCGAAATAAACTAGCACTATTCGAATCTTATGATTACCTTTTTACTATTATGTATTACTTATGAAGTGCAGAATGGGAAAAATGGTTTTTATCAGTCTGTCATCCTATGAAATTAAAATGTAAATAAATGTATTTGGAGTTATATAACACATGTATAGTACTTTTGATCATTCGTGCTCTTGAACATCATAATGAGCTAATTTCCATACCAAGAAGACAAATTGAGAACGTATAGTATGTACATGCAATTCAGAGTCCTATGCATATATAATTTTTCAATGGCAGTGTACTTGTTCAGTAAGAACTGATCATGATGGCTAATCACATCCGTCATTTAACCTTCTCAACCCCTAAGGTGCACCTTAGGCGTAGACCGATATTACATCATTCGAAAAGAGGGCTAGATGTTGAGCACCGCTTGAGTTGACGTCCGTCTAGGGTATCAGCGATACGGAGATTAAATGTTAATTAGTCGGAAGATTCTAGCGTTTTAATGTACTAAGGCAGTGATATCACTTCCGCGGATTTGACATGGCAACAGGTTCATGAGGAGAGCGTACAATGTTTAGAAAAAGTTTAAACAGATGCATAACTTTGAACAATCACAGAAAGACAAAATCGTAACAAGATGGCATGAACCCTTCAAAACATATGAAGAATTGATAAATAAATTAACAAAATGAAAATATACATAACAATAGCATTATGATAATCATATTTAGCATAACAGCTAAGAGGTAAAGGAGGACAGTAAGCATACAGGAAAGCATGTGCATGGTACAAAAGAAAATAAATATAGAGAGAGTTATGTACAGAGTTGAATATGAATAAAAAAAACTTAATGAAGAGAAGGAGTGTGCCGCTGTACTTTTATAACTGTGCGAAACTTAACGTTATGCGGTTGTTTGGAGCTTGCACTATTTGCCTTCACATTTGTCTGATTAGGCAATACCACAATATGATATAACTGAGCCAAGCTTATTACATGCAAGTCTGTTACTACTAGTATGAGCAGGCTACGCTAATCGGTTTGTGGAAGGAGATATTTAAAGTGGTATCTGATGTTTGTGGGCAGTCAAATACGAAATGTTTCCTCCGTACACAAAGACACAAAGACAGCCGTCAGTCTGCGACGCGAGAGATACAAGTAGACAGGGGAAAGGACGTTAACCAGATAAGTTGTTGATTCGCAGTCTGCTTCGTCCTTTGTTTCTACCACTGTAAAGCATAGGAATGTCCTGCATATTTATAATAAGCACAGAAATGTCCTGTGATACAAATATTCATATCTTCTCTAAGATTTAATCTCAGGCTATGGCAACTGGATCACCAACGCAAACAGGACGGCGTTCAACGCATATAATTATGATTTTTTAATGTTGTCAAACTCTAATTGTGCATGCCTTAGCAACTAAACAGCAAGACGTAATTAGCGCTATTAGTGCAGATTACTAAAATTACTTAGCGGATTTAATGTGTGCTGTGTAAATGTTATGCTATATATAGCATTCGATATTACTCAAGGCTTCTCATAAGTGCAATCACCTTTAGAATTCATAATCCGCCAGATACGTACAGAGTTGCATTTCTACATTTTAGCCGGCATTTAAGTATACTTTTCATAGAAGGACAAAAATACTGCAACGTGTTTGCTGAAAAGAAACCTGACCTGTGTAGTACCATATTATACACTTCGTTAGACGTAGAATATATACTACCACAATGTCATTTTAACTTAGAAACGATTACTTAAATATCTGTTTAAAAATGCTGCATAAAAGTAATGCCAACACTTCAGTATTTCTGAAAGTATTTTATATCCTCAAGCACAAACACCTCAATATAATTAATCGCCCGTCATGTCTATCATCATCTGGTAGATTACTGGAAGGCATCGTACACCATCATCACGTTCACGTGCGTTGGTGACCTCCAGCTACAGCCCTAAAATAATTTCCTTTCTAATGTTGTAATACACGATCGAAAATGAAATCCCAAAAAAAAGAAGAAATAAGTTTAGAGGAATAAAATGTAGACAAGCGTTTTCCTACATAGCATACTCATTTGATTAATGTTTCGAGGTCACAGATTTAAGTACGAGTGAGAAAAGTCATTTCAAATGTGAAATGGTGGTACATAAATAATTGTTGCACTCGCGACAAGGTTGAATGAAAGGCATACAAACGCGTGTGCATTGTTTTGTGCAGGTGCGGTATGTAATTTTATTCGATGAAATTCCATACCTGTTAGATTTGGTCAGTCAATCACAACGGTCCGTTCGGATTGTGGATGACTGTGTTTGTGGTCCAAGAATGTCCCATACGCAATCGATTGAAGAGAAATCTTGCAAGCCAACGATACATGTCGACACTCTGCGGAGCTGGTTAGGTGACAGCAATCGTATGGGGAGGAGCGTTATCATGTTGGAAAATGTTCTTGAATATTGCTCAAGAATGGCAGCACAACTGGTGCAGTCACCAGTCTGACGAATAAATCTTATGTCAAGATGTGTGGGATAACGACGAGAGTGTTCCTGCTTTCAAAGAAAACTGCTCCCCAGAACAAAACTCCTGGTGAAGGTCCAACGTGTCTTCGCCGCAGACAACTTGATTCCAAGGTTGACGTTGCCTCCTTCTAATGAGCATACGGGCACCACTAGCACTAAGCTAGAAATGGCTGTTATATTAGGATACAACAAATCTCAAATTCACCCTCCAATGAGCTCTAGCTTGACACCATCGACGTCGCAGATGACGGTGATTCGAAGATAGTGGTATAGTTTGGAAATGTTCCTTAAGTAATGGATTTGTTGTAATTCGCTGTGTAACTTTGGTGCCACCAAGCTCAAGTGGCTGTTGCCGATGCAATGTGATGCACTACAGACATGCACGAAAAACGGTGGTCTTAACGCTAAGGGATGGCACGTGTGCGGCCCAACCCCGACCTTCTTGAGATTGTACCTTCTCGTGACCTTTGCTGCTAACACACATGCATAGTGCTTAGAACTCTGCTAAATCTCTCTGCACTATCGTGAAAAGAAAATACACCTTCTTGTAGCCCTATTACACGGTCTCATTCAAGCGCAGTAAGCTGATGATACTGCATTCATCTCCTAAAAGGCATTCTTGACTCAAATCTTGCTCACAAAGCGCAACCCCGAAGATGAATAAAGCACACGAAGTTTGCATCGCGCATTTAAATCAAAAATGATTTGCATGTTCAAACTAGTGCTATTAGTGCCACGCTTATTCGTCTAGCGCGAAATCTCAACAGACGTCGTCTTTAAAATCTGACGTCTTTCAAATTTCATCCAAGTGTTCTCCCACGCGTTTCGCCTCTAAAATTTCGCTTATCTAGCAAAATTCCTTCTTAGTGGTAGGATTTCATTTTCCATTAGTGTAGATCCCTGTGATAGAATGGTTCTTTCATTTTAACGAAGCGATTACAGTCACATTAATTCAATGTATTCGATCGTCCCCGTCGCAGGAAATCTGTGACAAAACTCGCATTATGATACCGAGCATTTCCATGGAAGATAATGGAACTCGTCACTTAAAGCGAAAGCGAACACACTTGTTGGAGACAAATTTCATCAACCTCCAAGACAGTGCTCGGCGTCACAATGCAAGGACTGTTTACAGATCTCCTGAGATGATGGCGAGAGCAGGCACTGGAGCACCCTTCGTACTGGCTGAATATGAGTCCGCGTGACTGAGATATCCTCCACAAAGAAAGAATCACAATGAGGACTCTGTTAGAGCAACAGACATCTGTATCTGTACTACAGGGTGGTCTCTGCGATACTTCAGTAGAAAGCGACGTAGTGATGGTGTACAACGTCTTCAAGTAATTTGGTAGCAGGTGGTAAACATCCTAGGTTATTATACTGTAAGCAGTTGTACTGTACAGAGATTAGGATTTTCGATGCTGAGAGATGGGAAAAATGAGCAATGCTGTCGCCGGGACTCGAACCTGGGTTTTTCGAATCCGCGCTGAGTTTGCTAACCGTTACACTACGAAAGCATGCAGCAAGGAGCGAGAAAATAGTACCTATGGTGATAAAGTCTTTTCTAAACTATCACCATTTTGCCTCTTTTTGTTCAACCCTTGTAATTTGATTTTGCATTTGTGAATACAATTTTGTTTTTTGATGATCTACTCATTTTTCTCGTTGTAAAAAGTTTTTTTTTTCATGTTCACCTGCTCATTATTGTGCTGTACGTTTTTCAAATTGGAATGTAATCAGAACAGTATATTGATGATAAAGTAGTTACATGTTTGGACTTCTTTTCAACAAATACCGAGAATGAATACCGCTCAAGTCTGGTTGATTACAGAAGGGTTGTAATATACTTTTAAAAGTAGATATGAATCTAAATAAAGCTAGATTTTGACAACAGAAAGCAAAATGACAAAACATTTCGAATATGCACTGCTATATTTCTACTTCATTCTTACCATTTTAAAAGCATTTGCGCCAAGACAAATTTATTTAAGCATTTTTATTTCAAATATGATATAAAACTATCATTTTCATGGAGGAATACAACTTTCTTTAAACTTAAATGCATTTTAACGATAAATGTCTGTATTGTTGCTTTAAATAAAAATCTGGTTTTCCAATAAAATATCAGTAGTTTAAAGAAATACTCTTCTTATGCGCATGAAACATAAATTTAATTTACATTTTAGAAGTACGATGGCATGAATCTATTTCTAATTTACATACATTGGAAATTTCTCTTCTTCTACAGATAAAAGTATCCATCTAATATATAGTTATAGTCAGATGCATAAATGATAAATTAAAACTCTAATAAATTTAAAAAGACTTTCCCTCTAAACCTTTAATTTAGTAGGTCCGTTATTAGAATAGAACAGTTCGTTGATTAAATGAAAGATTAAAGCTTCACATTGAGGTCATTCGTGTTTTGTAGCTCGAAAATAAGGCAAAAAACACAC